>JAJLTH010000127.1:0-10306 GCA_030568035.1 Tetrapisispora nanseiensis
GGGGCGGAGGGGTCTGCGCTAGAAACGTGGGGATTGAGACCGGACTCGTTGCACGACCCTGAAGATCGTGATGGCGTATGTCACAACCCATGTGAACATAAGAATGAATAAGAATGCAGACAGTGCACGCTGCTTGCGGCAGATATACGTCACTTTCGGCAGGTAGTCCAAGCCCGAGTCCTGCTCGCCGTCTTGCTTGTAGTCGATGCAGACCCATTTCGGGTCGTACAACGTGTCAAATGCTAGAGCCAGGTTTGCGCTCGAGAAGATCACAAACAGGAGGTCCAACAGAATCAAACTCAGTTTCCGTAATGGGTCTCGCAGACCCAGTGGTCTGCCTGTAAATTCGTCGTGCGCAATGTATACACTGTACACAATGGCGAATGAGTTCACGCAGATGGCCATGATCGTGCTGGGCTGTTGGCTGATCCTGCCTTCCACACTTTCAATCCCTTCGCTGTCAGAGTTGATGAAGATTCTAGAGGCAATCCCCAGCGAGATCGCACACAGAATGACAATCGTCACTCGGAATGCCAACGGCACATAGTGCGAGTATAGCACCAACTCGGTCACCAACGGCTTCCATTTTTGGTACTTACTTTTCCTGAAACGTCTCCATCTCTCTTTCTCTTTATTGAATTCCTCCATCCAGTCTGACTGGTAGTTCATCTCGTCGCCGTTGCCGTTGCCGTCGCCGTTGCCGTCGCCCTCAGTGGCCATCTTGCTCTTACGGTTTCTGAACGCATCATTATAATAGAAATGTTTTATCTTGGAGATGTACTCGTACCATTCTTTGTTGTTCATCGTGTTCTTCACCTCATGGTAATTCTGAAACAGTGGCTGGTTATAAACACCGTTCAGTCTCTCCTGGCCACCCCATTCCGAATCAAGGTCATCCAGTAGAAACCCGTTCTGCATCATCGAACTACGCTCATCTGTAGACGCTTGGAGCTCTGATTCATCTTGGGAAGACCCCACGAAGCTCATCCGTTGGTCACTTGTGTACGTCACATGGTTCCCGATATTCTTGATTAACTGCCCCCATTTCTCCACATCTGAGTTCAGAAAGGGGTCTCTCGTCATATCACGTTCATCGTATTCAACGGCATCTTTATCCTTAAAGATCGTATCAGTGTTTAACAAGTTCTTGTTTTGAGTCCTCAATTTTGCAAAGCCTTCTTCCAGCACGAAGGGAGGCACGGTAGTTGGATTCAAAGAGTAGTAATTGAGGTCTTTGACCGACTCGGATCCATCATAATCATCACCATCACTGGCATTGGGATGCACCATCTGGTGCGTGTCCAGAGTGGTTTCGTTTGTGCGCTGACCATTGCTCATAAACGCATCGGTCGAACTTCTCGAACTTCTCGAACTGGTGCTTCTCTCTAGTGAGGCCATCACAGAACATAGAAAAAAATAGTGCACACAGGTATCGGTTTGCCACACTGCCACAATTGAAAACAGCACCCACCATAACAACTGTAACATCACCTTTTTATTAACAAAACGTCCGTCCCCCAGAATATCAAAAGTGTTTTATCATCGTTTGCAAAATTTCAATGGCAGTCGTTTCTTGGCGATGGGAGGGGCTCAACGAACGATTTTGAAAGTCGAGCACCAGGGGAGAAGAAAGGTGTGTTTGGACGATGGATTGGGATAAGAAGGAGTGGCGAATGTATATAAGTGATCTGTGAGTTTGTAGGTTTGTGGGTTTGTGGGTTCGTATGTGCAGACGAAGGCTGAGCCTAGAATGAATTCGCTGATGATCCGTGTCGGCAAAAGACACATCAGTATAGCCAGGAGTGGGTTCTTCAAGTCAGACCACAAGATATTATTAGTGCCGTTGGGCCAAGGACATGATTTCTTTCACTACGAGGTGCCCTCCCGGGTCATTGACAGGAACAGGACCGTGGTGAAGGTCGACCGATGGGTGACCGGTAAAGCCAAGTCACTGTGGGCCAAGTTCAGCAGCAGTGAGAACCGTGTCAACAAGTACTTGCATAGGGAAGTGTCCCGACTGATGAGCAACGCCAGGTGGGAGGAGGACTGTCTGCAGTCGTTCCCCATTGAGAAGCACCTACGGACGCAAGAGGTTGTGGACGTGTATGGGCCGTACACTGCCGACGGATGGGCGCATTCGAGCGTGCAATTGTCACAGAGGCTCTCCCAACTGGGGGCCATCTACAAGAGACAGCTAGCATGGTGCATAGTGGCGATGCCTTTGACGTTGCCCATTGCACTTGTGCCGTTGCTGCCCAATATACCCTTTTTCTACCTGCTGTACCGTGCGTACTGCAATTACAAATGCTTGCATGGGGCACGCACGTTTGGGAGGATCCTACAGGAGAAACGGTACTCGTATGTGCCACTGACCGATTTCCCAGAGACCCCAGAGACCCCACCAGCAGTCGACGCACGCAGGCAGTACAGCCGTACGGTGGAACAGTACAGTGGCATCAACAACCTGCACATCCAACTAGAAAGGGCATTAGCCCAGACCAGGACTCCCATGCAGGACAGCCAACCAGGCCAACAATGATGACAGGCCTCTCTCTCTCTCGAGCCTTCTCGAGCCCTGTGTCGTTTGGCATTGGCACAGTTACCCCGTCGTGCTTACCCGGCCCTCCTTTTTGACGATGCACCGCCCGGCGATTTTTGAAATTTGCAAATTTGGGAGAAGTCTGTCAATGGTGAGTAAACATTATTATATTACTTATATTATTATATTATTATTATTACTTAGATATATCATTTTATAATTGAATGTGATGAATTGTTTGTGGGTGGAATGGTTAGTTACTGGCTTGTCGATTATATTTGGGATCTGGTTAGTGTTTTTGTTGTGTTTGTATCGTTTCAGTAAGGAGCAGACAGCAAGTTCGAGCGAACAGGTTGAAAAGAATTAAGAACGAAAACCGCTTACTGCTTATTTTTTTATTAGTACGTATAAGAGACCTGGGTTGTATATTGTTTTCAGTTAAACGTTAGATTACTGGTTTGTCCCATTGTATATCACGTCCCCCCAACCCCTCCCTTTTCCTTTTTTAGAGTTATTAAAAGCAAAACAAGTGAACAGATTACAAACCGTTTATTAAAAATTTCCCACTGTTTAGTTTTTTTTGAATAAAGATACCTTAATTTAGAGTTTACACCATTTTGAGAATTAAAATTTTTTTTTATACATATTAGTTTCTATAACATGAGCACAGAGGTAGATGTAGATGTGCCAATGCAAGATGCCGAGCAAAGCGATTTGGATTTGGAACTAGAGTTAGAAGACGAGTTGATGAAGCCTGGCTCTTCTGGTATTGCCGATAACAAGTCCTCAGAGCCTGTCAAACTGACTTCAACCTCCATTGGACAGTTAGATGCTTGGATCGAGAAGTTGACCAAATGCGAAGTGTTAAGTGAAGACGACGTTGCGAAGCTATGTAAGATGGCTGTCGATGTTTTACAATTCGAAGAAAACGTCCAACCGGTCAACGTACCGGTCACCATTTGTGGTGATGTGCACGGTCAGTTCCACGATCTGATTGAATTGTTCAAGATCGGTGGGCCTTGTCCAGATACAAATTATCTGTTCATGGGCGATTACGTTGATCGTGGATACTACTCCGTGGAAACTGTTTCTTATCTTGTTGCTATGAAAGTTAGATATCCAAATAGAATCACAATACTGAGAGGTAACCATGAATCAAGACAGATCACACAGGTTTATGGCTTTTACGATGAATGTTTGAGAAAGTACGGTAGTGCTTCGGTGTGGAAAATGTTCACCGATTTATTCGACTACTTCCCTATTACCGCATTAGTCGACAACCAAATCTTTTGCTTACACGGTGGTCTTTCACCAATGATCGAAACCATCGACCAGGTCAGAGATTTGAACAGAATACAAGAAGTTCCTCACGAAGGTCCAATGTGTGACCTGTTGTGGAGTGACCCTGATGACCGTGGTGGATGGGGTATCAGTCCAAGAGGTGCAGGTTTCACCTTTGGTCAAGATATCAGTGAGCAGTTCAATCATACTAATAACCTATCCTTGATCGCTAGAGCGCATCAGTTGGTCATGGAAGGTTTCTCATGGTCTCATCAACAGAACGTTATCACCATTTTCAGTGCACCAAACTACTGTTACAGATGTGGTAACCAGGCTGCAATCATGGAAGTAGACGAGAACCACAACAGACAATTACTACAATACGACCCATCCGTAAGACCTGGAGAACCAACAGTGACAAGAAAGACCCCCGATTATTTCTTGTAGATTCCACATATAATTATAGCAAGAGAGAAGAAATTTACCATCTTCTGTATAAACGAATTTTGAAATTTTTCAGAATAAACCATAAAAATAGCAAAAAAAAAAAAACAAAACCAGACAAGAAGAATGAAATTAGAATCGTTAATAACATCGAACCCCCCAAATCCTCAAATATAAAACATAATGCAGTCAACAACAACATTTCAAATTATATAATATAATTCAATTAAATAACATTTATATAATAATGCCCATATTAAATTTTGTATTTTAATCCCCACCCTATGACCTAAATCTAACAATTTCAACTATCATTCATATCTTGATTTAGCAACATCTCGAAGTTTCAGATCAACGGCATCAAATTTTTGAAAAAAAAAAAAACCATCAACTGAAGCATTTTTGGCCATTTTTTGCAAAAGAATTTGATTAAAACGGAATTAAAAAGAGGTTGTTTGTTTAACATTGTATTGCTACTGACGGATTGATGGTATCATCTATTTAGTGGAAAGGTGATTGATCTTTATTTAAATTTTAATTATTGTTATTTGCTATTGGCCATTTCGTAATTTGAATTTTCAAAGAGAGAGCCAAGAACTTCTTATAAAAAAAAAAAAGGATATTATAATTGAACAATGAGTGATTCAGTGCATGAAAAAGAATTCGAAGACGACACTGTCGACAACTATAAGGTTTCAGCAAAAAAGACCGTAGATGAGTATAAGAAACTTGATGCAGAGGATGAATCCCTAGCTAAATGGAAAGAATCTCTTGGATTGAGCTCTGATGTTTTACCGTTAGAATTTCCAGGTGACAAGAGAAAAGTAGTCGTACAAAAGATACAATTACTTGTAGACACAGAACCTAAACCAATTGAGTTTGATTTGACCTCTGATGAGACTATAAAGAAATTATCGTCCAAACGTTACAAGATCAAAGAAAAATCCACTTATAAATTGAAAATTATATTTAAAGTGCAACACGAAATTATAACCGGACTAAGATACGTCCAGTACATCAAGAAGGCTGGTATTGCTGTGGATAAGATCGACGACCATTTGGGATCTTATGCACCAAACACATCTGCCAAGCCTTTCTACGAGGTGGAATTACCAGAGAGTGAAGCACCAAGCGGTATTTTAGCTAGAGGTAAATATAGTGCAGTCTCCAAATTCATCGATGATGATAAGACAAACCATTTATCATTGAATTGGGGGGTTGAAATCGTTAAGAAATAATCTATTACTCCAGCTCTGTTCACAAACGTTGGTTTCTAAGGGGGGAGACACATTAAAAAACAAAAATTTATCTATGATACAAAAAGAAGAAACAAAGCACATTCAATGAAATTCCAATTAATTCTAAGTCAAGGAAATTTTTTGCTTAAACATTTATAACATCACATTCATTCATTTAATCTAAAACAAACAGAAAAGTAACATACGATTACATTATATATATATATATATATATATATATGTATATACAGAAAATATATATTATCAATTCTTTCTTTTGTTAAAAAAGTTTCTTCTAAATTATATATTTAATTTCATATTGATATTATCATAAATAAGAGTCCATGGATATTAACTAATATTTTGTAATCTTACACATGACAAAAATGCTGAGTTTAAATATTTTAACTTCATCTGTCAACTCCAGTTCACCAAACCATAAAAATAAAACAAAACAGTTTTTATTTCCTCACTCTCCCTTTCTTTTCTTTCCTTTATCATGTATTTATTTAACAGGATGTTCTTAATAAGTTACATTTAAGTTTGGTTCTTTAAGTTGTTACTCAACCATTCTAAACCTTCGTACAAACCTTCACCAGAAGTAGCGCAGGTGGATTGAATGAACCATGGTCTGTTTCTGATAGAATGTAAACCCAACTTTTCGGTGATTTCAGCAGCAGACATGGCTTCTGGTAAATCTTGCTTGTTAGCAAAGACTAACCAGACGGCATTTCTCAATTCGTCTTCATTCAACATTCTTTGCATGACTTCTCTGGCTTCACCGATACGAGATCTATCGTTAGAATCGACGACGAAGATAACACCTTCAGTATTTCTATAATAGTGTCTCCATAGAGATCTGATTCTATCTTGTCCACCGACATCCCAGACAGTGAACGAAATGTTTTTGTATTGAACAGTCTCGACATTGAAACCGATGGTTGGAATAGTAGTGATGACTTCACCTAACTTCAACTTGTATAAAACGGTGGTCTTACCGGCACCATCTAGACCGACCATAAGGATTCTCATCTCTTTGTTACCAAAAAGGTTACCAAACAATTTAGAAGCAAACAAACCCATTATTGAATTGAATTAAATTAAGTGTAGAGATATCTTGACAATTAATTGGGTAAAAAAAAAAAAACTCAGCAAAAACAACAAAAAAAGGAAAACAAAATACGATGCAATGGAATTTAAACAAAAATAATGATGATATGCACCTTATTTTATTCTATTACTATAGTTTTTCAACCTTATTAACAATTTCTATCGAAAAGCAGATTTGCTACTGTGTCCTGTTCTTTATTATAAAGACTTTAACCAAAGAAACCAATTAATAAGAAACAAACACAAAATAAACCAGTAAATTTGTAACTTGATATAATCAATTAATTAATTAATTAAAATAAATAAATACAGAAAGGTTTTAATCAAAGTTTATTATATAATATTTGAATATCTTCTATTGTTTGAAGAAAGGGAAACTTTAAAACGTAATCTTTAAAATCGTTTTCGTTTCCCGTTTTTCCGCACCGAAAAAGCTGGAGGGGTGGTCGTTTTGGACGAAGGACAGTGGTGGTGATACTGGGAAGCATATATATATGGGCTCAACGGTAACTGATGAGTGGAACTTGTTGGATGAGCAAACCATTGTGAATATTCGTTTTTTCTAGAGGTAATGTCATTGTCGACACTCAGAATAATGTGATCTTGGTGGAGTTTGTGAAGGCTCATCGTGTTCGGGCTACCTCAGTGAGCAATTCGAAGATTATTTAAAAAAACACTTTCATGTACGTTTTTATCTGATATATAATTCTATATATACATAAGTATTTTGTATATAAGGGTAAATGCGTTTGTCTTCCGTGACCTTGTCGTCATCTTTCTGAGGTTGCAGAATGGTCCTTCTTTCAGAATCGGTGGTGTCCGGCAAAGGTAATGGGAAGGTTGGAATTCTATAGCTAAAATTAAAGTTGATGAGATACAATGTGAAACTCAATGGATTGGTTTCATACTGACTAAAAACGTGAAAAATATTATATATGCGTTGGTGCTTTCACTAGGAGTCGAATATGGCATTGTTGTTAATTTTTTTGTTTTTCTTGTTTTTTTCTTTGTGGGTTTCTCTCTGTTTCTCATCTTAAATGAATCTTCATAGCAAAATAATAATTAAACTTTCTTTGGTGTATGCAATTTGTAGTATCGTTTGTTTTATTTTCAGCATTATGATATGCGCTGCAAAGAATGACGTCTGTTTCTACTTACCGACGTTAATCTTACAGTTAGAATATTTCTGCAAACCTCTAATGAAGACAAGGTAAGAGACTTGATCATTGTCAGCTTCCCAGTAAAATTCGGTCAATCTGATATGCCAAGGTGGGAATCCTTGTAAATCAAGCGTTGGTCCAAAATACAACAATAGGTCAGGTTCGTGGCCAACCAATTGTGTCAATTCCGTGTCTATCAATTTCATAGTGATATCGCCCAGTTTCATCTCTTTGGAGGCACACAAATCACTCATAGTTCTGGTCAAGTCAACAATGGTCTCTCTACCGTCTCTATTCGACAACAAGGTAATTTCGATGACCACTGATTTCCTTTCTTCTTCAACAGCGGAGATCTTCTCATTGCTGTAAAAAACCTTATTAAGGTGTGGGATTTTGACCACAAAATTTGGCACATTAGAAGGTCCATAATAAAGTTTCAAATGCTCATTGACTTCTTGTATCAATTTATCGACATGCTCTTTCAAGACACCATCGAAATCGTATAACATAAGATGCTTTATACCGGCAGAGACAGTCCAACAAACTACTTCACTGGCATCGTTTAATAGACCCTTGACTCCTCCACCAACCACACCAACAGGTTTCATATCTAATATGGCAGCAATTCTTTTCGGTATTTTATTCAGTTTCAGAACATCTTGTCTGATCAGCTGAGGGGTGTTTGTTGGATTATAGATCAAACTCAGGATCCTCAATTTCATCTTATTGTACTGGTATTGGCAATATCTAAATAAGCCAAACACCATATACATATTCAACAGAACAACCTTGTAGAACAAAAATGCGAAGTGTCTTGCAAAGAAACCTTGTTCAGAGGACTGACTTTTCTTATTGCTCGATCCTTCAACTTCGTCACCCATCATCATGATATCTGTAATAGCCTTAACAACTTGTAACTTGGAGTCAAACTTCTTTCTCTGTTTCAAGACGTTCGATTCTGGAGGACCCTCTCTACTGGAATAAACCTTTCTTAGCTCCTCCTTCTGGTGCTGATCTAGCACCTTATCATGAATCTTATCCATCCTACTCACTTCTTATTATATGTAATTAGAAATCACGAAAAGTTATGTCTTGTTCCACTTCGACAAAAGTATACCAAAATTCAAACTTACAAGATTTCAAAAACCTTTTCTTAAAACTCTTCTGGAAACGTTGGCACACCAAACCAATTGCTTTCTTTCTAACAAGTAAAAAATCCTCAAAAAAGTTGACAGTGCTTATGTTATTAACCACTTTTCAAAAAGACTCTAACGAAAAGAAAACAATTACTCATTTGAAATAAGTTATTGGAACATAAAGGATGTACCGTTCATCAACATATCCCATTAAATATGTAACTTACTTCAATTAACGATCTCATCGTCGCCGTCGTCGGTGATCTGCTGGCGGCTACGCCGCCGCCCATTGATTTTCAAATTTTTGGAAACAGACGGTTGCGTAGAAGAGTAGCAGATCGTCGGATTTTCAAAGAGAGGAAAAATACGCCGTCGTACACAGTGAGTAACATTCTTGTCGCTGGAAGAGGACAGCAAATGATTTTTGGTCGCAATGCCCCCCAATAGTTCCCAATAGTTCCCAATAGTTGTGCATGTGTTAGCAACGGGAATCAATAGTCAAGAGTTCACTTTGGGGGGCTAGGTAATGCTGTCATACAGAATGATTATTATGAATTCCAAGTTATTAGATCATCATACATCCTGTAACTTAGCTACTATTACTTTTGTATTATTGATCATTGATCATGAATATATGCTACATAAGTTATATTACATAATTTTGACAATTATTTAATTTTTATCATTTGGAAAATAACTCCCTATTTATACCGTTTGCAAATTGGATCTCAGATTCCTTTCATAGGTTTATAGAATTTTCAATAATCGATAATTAATTTGTTCCGTATTTTTAGAAATGGAATGTTCTGAAATGTTCTATTGCTGTCATTATTTCCCGACAGAATTGTATATTACAATAAAATTATTTTAATTCTAGAAGTTTCCAACAATATACATATATATCTGTTGTAAAGAAGTGTTTATTGGATTAATATTGTGTTCCTCACCGACAGTAGCAGATTGAGCGACAGTATTGTTAGAGTTAGTGATAGATTGATTCATAATAATCTGGCGTCGTGTTACAGGTGTATAATTCCTTAGTTTATTATTTTTTATATATTACATAAAATGCATAAACATTTTTCTGATATTTAACTATAGATAATTCATCCTTTTAATATGTTTCAGAATCTCGAATTTAGTTAACAATATCTGATCAATTATATTTAGCAATTCAGAGAAGGAAAGTCGTCCAATTTCTGATTACTCACAATTAACATTTTGGATGATGAACATTTGTCATATATCTAATTGATCACTCTATGAAGGTTAGTAATACTAATTAATTATTTTGTAATTTCTCACATATTGTCACCAACACATATGATTTCCAACAGTCTTTATATACCTTATTATAATGGAACACGTCAACCAATTCAACGTTGTCGTCGAATTACC
>JAJLTH010000127.1:10406-25862 GCA_030568035.1 Tetrapisispora nanseiensis
ATTTATACTTTTGGAAAAATGTCTGTCATCTTGAAAACTATCATTTTCTGAATATGAAAACGATCATTTTCCGAATAAGAAATTCTTGACAAATAGCCTCCAGAATGTTCCTTGAAGAATGTTCCATTTTAATAGTAATTAATTGGATTTGTAACTTATCAAAATCTCGACATCTTCTAGTTTCTAGAAACTTCCAACACCTTTGTGTTATAGAGGTATAACAGAACATTACTTATTACAAATTAGGAAGTCAGTAGGAACATTGAGAGAATAGACCGGTGAAAAATTTTCACCCTCGCATTCCTTTATACCCGATATATAGTAGATTAGATCACGGAATTAATCCCTAACTGCCATATCATCTGGTTCCATGTCCGATAGTTCCTGTTTCAACAACATTACTAATTCAATTTGGGATATCAAATCTATAGCTCTTAAAGACTTTAATTTCTGACATTATTTTCAATTGACTGTTATGATTTCTTAGTGTCATTTCTCTCTCCATCCTGAACTACCAAAGATGAATTTTACTAATTTTTTTTGAAAATTATTCAGCGCAAGTGGTTTAGTGGTAAAATCCAACGTTGCCATCGTTGGGCCCCCGGTTCGATTCCGGGCTTGCGCATTTTCTTTTTTGGCTTTATTAACTCGATTATGCGCTCGTATTGAATGATACATATGCCTGAGATAACTTGGTTTGTTCAATTTAGAACGACCTTACCCAGTATATGAGAGGAATCAAGAATCAGTTTAAAAAGGTCTTGTTTGTTGTTCTTTAATACTAACTTAAGATACAGTTTAAGTTCCATCTTTTTGTTTTGTTACAATTTAAAACCTGCATTGACCTTGGCAAGCTGAAGATTGCATTGAAAGAGGATCTAAGGACCTAGAATAATTTGAGATTCTATACACATATATTTTCGGCTCTTACAATTAGCCAAGCATTTTTTTGTTATTAATTATCTCATTGTTATCATTGAATTGAATAAATTGTTTGAAAGTTATTGGTAGCTTAAAATATAAACTATTTTAATAATGTCCTCATCATTATTAGATCGATTGAACCTTTCCGAAAGCAAGAGAAACGAATTGTTTATATGGTCAATTTCCAAATTTGAAACACTTTCTAAATTTCACAACATCTCTAAATTGAATAATGAAGATCTAACTTTTTTTCAACAAAATGCTAAAGACACGTTAGATGAGTTAAACTTGTTAATTAGATACTTAACGAGTACTGAGGATGCTGAAGATTACGATTCTCATTACGTGTATATTAGAATAGCCCAGATCTATACTTTAAGTTTATTTATATTGGAAAATGAAACACCAGGCAGAATATTTGATGAAGCTGAATTCTTAATTAAAGTGTTATCAGAAGAGGATGTTGCTGTATATGCAGCTAATACCGACATAAATAAGAAAAAATCATCTTCCACTCACAAGCACCACCATGTTTATACACCAGCTAAAGATCTAGCAACCACAGTTTTAATCCAAATGGTCGAAACCTTTGGTAAAGATATCTCATCATTAGCACCTCTTTTGAATTCGTTAATTTTCAAATACTTCAAAAAAATGAGGGAAAAAAGCAAATATCAACATGCAACTTTTATTACTTCTCTATTAAGATTGTACAATTCTCTTTTTAGAAATTGTCTAGATTTTAATATGGATCAAATATATACTTCCAAATTTATGAAATTATCAAAGGCTATCTTCAGTGATATCTACAATGACCTTCAAGATTATCCAGTAGATTTTATTTCAACCATTATTGAACTTTGGAAAGTACACTTCACAAATGAGGTTTTTCTTAAGCAGTATTCGAATAATCTGTTGAATACTTTATATACCAAATTTATTTCTGCAGAAATTGGTATTTATGGGTTTTCAAATGATTCCTCCCGTATATACACAGCAAGAATTCTTTCTGAGATATTATTTGATTATTATGCTGATAAAGGAATTGTTACTTTGGATGAAATCTGGAGTTTCTATACAAAAATTTATAATAATGCCGTGAGTCGTGACACTACAAGTGGTTGCTTTGAATCCATCATCAACTTCATTGGATTGTGTCTGATCGCTGATAAGGATTTTTTGGCAGAATACAATTATATTCATATTTTTACATCAATCTGCGAAATATTTAACTCAAAGAATTTGATAGATACACAAATGGACACGATATCGAGATCAATTAGATATATGAGGTATATGCATAACATTATATTACCAAAGTTGGGAGAATCTTCGAAAATTATTATGTTGTTTCAATTATTGAACTCTAGTTCAAAAATAAATACTTCAGATGATGAAATGTCGTCTTCAACAATTGATAGAATACCAAATGAAGCTGCGATAAATGCTACAGTTGACACTCAGTGGTTAACCATAGCACAACTAGATTTAGCAAGGATTTTGATTAATTTATTATCTTCATCTTTTGCATTAGAAGAACGTACAATAGTTCAAATCAAAGACAGAATCTTAACACTTTCAGTTAATGATATTTTCAACATTCGTGTCCATTCTAATGAATTACTAAAGGAATTCCTTAGACAATTTCCCCAGTATCTAAGTGAAACTATAAACAATTCTCTCGTGTTTTTAACTTCTGAATTTAAGAAAAAAGACAAATTTTCTTTTGCAAAAGCCCATGGTAATGCTTTAATAATTGCAAATTTAATGGAAATTGCTGATAAGGATTTTGTTCCTTTCGATTTGATTATGAGAATTACTGTTTTCACAACTGCATTCATAAAAACACATACAACAACCACATCAGATGACATATATTTAAAAGGTATTTGTTGCTGGGTTCTATTGGTTGGTTTAATGAGTTATCTCGACGAGCAGTACATATTAATGCAAACTCATCAGTTATTTTTGTTTTGGAAAGTGTTATTTTCACCTTCATTCATTTACAAAAGTGAAGACGATTTATACAAGAACTTGGAAATTAGAAACCATGCCCTGGCATGTATGCTAACGTATTTAAATAATATCAAGATAGATGAAGAAATTGGAAAACAAGTATCATATTTATTGACTAAATGTTCAAATTTCAACCATTCAATTTCATTAAAATCAAAGAAAATAGATAACGTGCTGTTGATGAACGAAAATAGGATTCTACAAATATATGTTAAGATTCATCAATATGTAAAAGGAAATTTCAATAGTTCATTGTTAATTTTAATAATGAAAAACTTTTCAAATCCTAACATTTATACCGAACAAACCCCATCATATATAGCATCTTTTTATGATGATAAGAAATACCGAACTGTCGAGGAAGGAAAGGAGGAGATTCTTAATGAAAATACTGTTAATAACTTATTAAGATTAAATGATGGATTTGCTTTTGGTTTGTCAAGTAAGTTGACGGGAGTTG
The DNA here is from genome assembly GCA_030568035.1 of Tetrapisispora nanseiensis. Lineage (NCBI taxonomy): Eukaryota > Fungi > Ascomycota > Saccharomycetes > Saccharomycetales > Saccharomycetaceae > Tetrapisispora > Tetrapisispora nanseiensis. The sequence continues at coordinate 13,807 of JAJLTH010000127.1, forward strand.
GTATTTCAAACAATAACTCAAATCAGCATAAACATATAATCTCAACAATTAGTGGCGGATGGCCATCGAAGGACTATTATTGGTATTATCAATACGAAGATGAAGTTTTAAGACCAATATCTGAGGTACTGTCTTATGACCATCTTTCAATGATTTACGATAATCAAACTGACAGGAATAATCCAATATATTCACCTAAAGTTACTACTTCTGTTATAGATTGCTCAATGGATATTTTTTCATACGTATTTCCTTACTTAAATAGTTCCATTCAAACATCTGTGATTGAGAACCTAAATTTGAGTATATATTCGAAATCAACCACACCAATGAGAAGGGTGGCAATCGCTGCTAATGTTTGTGTGGCAATTCACAACACCTTAAAAATTTTTCAAAAGGAAGAGATTAGTTTAGATGAAGATGCTGGTTTATTAATTCTAGAATCAATAAAGAGAATAGAATTTTATAATGACAGTTATATTACAAGATTAAAAGCGGACTCGACAGGTCTATTAATTGCTGCCATAGTTAGAGGACTTCCTGAAGGGGAAAAAGCAAATTTTATAAAATCTCAGACACATTTATTGATAAATGCTGTGGCTGAGACTACTGAACCTTACTTCAGGGTTTTCCATGCTCTTTCTCTAGCCACAATTTTTAAATACAATTCGAAACATACACAATTTGATTCAATATATGATGTGTTAATGACCTTAATTAGAGACCCCCACCCTGTAGTACATTCTTGGTCATTGAAGGCTTTGCATGTTCTATTAGAAAAACATTTGATAATAGATATAAGAACGTCTGTTGATATTATCAAAACCCTAGAATTAATATTAATTGACCCATCCTATGGTATATATGGTTCGTCAACCTTAAGGTACAATTATAATATTGAGTTTAATTCCCATGTAGTGATTTGTGAAATACTGAAAACATTGACAGAAACTGTTGGTCCTAGTTTACCTGAACTAAAAGAGTCATCTGCTCTTTGTAGTTTCAGAAATATAATCATAAGTTCTGCCATATCAAATGATATAATTTTCCAAATGATTTGTTCTCAAGTGTATGAAAATATTGCGACCTTCAAATTAGAGAATATTTTATCAGATTCTTTTTTTATTACTATATCTAAATCAATCATATTGAATGCTATCAACATAGGTATAGGATCTTCTTATTCTAATTGCATGTATACAAAACATGTGGAATTATTCCCTAATACTTCAAGTTTACGAGCAGCAACAGAACAATTCCGCATATTAGGACAATTGTTTAAGTTGCAGAAAAAACATTTATTTATTTCTGATATGGAAAATATTAGTTGGATGTACTTGTCATTATACCCAACATCTAATTGTGTTCAAGAGTACTTCTTTGAGTGGTTAGCCAACTGTTACATAACTGACGAGCATTGGTTTGAAAAATTGAATTTAATGTTTAATATATCAAGGAAAAATGTTTTCCAAAAGTTTTTCAAAGTGTCTGAGAATATATTAAGTAAAAGAGGTTTAATTAAAAAAGATAATGAAGAATTAAGAGATGAAGAAGAAAATTCTATCAACAGACATGACAAGGAACTTCAGAAAAAAGAAGCTTACTCCGATAGAGTGCCTTGGCAAACCCAAGAAGTTATTTTAAAACTAATCAAATATGTTCTCGATGAGAACCCAAAAAACAAAATATTAGCAAAAAATGTTGCTAAATTGATTAATATAGCTTGCCAAGCTTCTACTATGTCAATAAAATCAATAAAGGATTTAGGATTAAAAATAATTAGAGATATTTTGAAACAGTTTTCTGAGATTAGAGATGTAGAAAATCCAGAGGAGTCTATATTAGAACAACAGGAAGCATTGATTACTAGTTCTTTAATGTCTGCTTTCAATGAGGGAGATTCACCAGAGACTATATCTATGGCAATTAATGTTGCTGCTGAATTTATTGCCTCAGATGTTGCTCCATTGGAGCACTTGACCAGAATATCGAGATTATTGGTTACATTATTAAGCACTTTCAATGATAATAGTTCTACGTTAAAAATAGAAGACACCGTTATTAAAACACAAAAAGCCAAGAGAAAAATTGAATTATCTGCATTGAACGCTTGGGCAGGTATTGTCAAACATGCAATTGTTCTGGATAACAAAGAATTACTAGATTTTATAAAATCATATAATGATTTGTTAATACCATTATGGATAATATCTTTGCGTGAGTATGTTATGCTTAAATATGGTGGAACCATTTTAGCAGAACCAGACCATAATACTTCAAAAGAAGCATTAATCGAGTCAACCAAAACGAAATTAGAATTATATGAACCAATCTGGCTAAATTTTGTTGAAGTTTTAGGTTTGTTAATGGAAACTAATCAAGATTTAGTGGTCAAATCTCTGAATCAGAGTGAAATAGAAAGTTTTATGTTTGTATTATTAACTCAATGCCTTGAGAATATTACAACCAACTTTGATGACCATACAGTAAAAGCTCGTATTCTACCAGTGATTAAAAACATACTAAGGTCCAATGTTCCATTTACAATATTATTCGAAGATTCAATATATCTTGAACTAATTGGAATTTTGGACAGATTGATTATAACTGGTTCTTCAGAAGAGAAAATGGTAATAGTGGATATTCTTAATGCACTAATCCAAGGATATAAGACTCAATATAGAACAGAAGATGAATTTTTACAAGGTATTGATAAATTATATGAATTAATCAGAGCTTTATTGCACATCAATTCTGATTTACTTCCATTTATTAAATTGAATAACATGAGTGATCCTGCAAATAGCAAGATTGTGTTATCAAAGGATGAATTGACTCTACTAAAAAAAGTATTCAATATTCTAGATCAGAACATTAGTCAATTTGATGATATTTTCAAGATTGATTTATACAGTTGTTTGCTATTCATTATTGGAAGAATCTTCGAATCTGAGGAGAGGGATATTTTACTACCAATCATTTTATCCCTCCTCAAATGCATATCTTTAGATCTTATCGAAAATAATCTGAATATTGAATTACTGAATATATTTTATTCCTCAACAAAATCTATCATTTTCAACAAACTATCTAAGCAAAATACAATTGCAACTGTACTGATGCTAAGTTCATGTGGGTATCGTGGGTTCACAGAAAAGGAAATGGAATTTATTACGACTATGCTGGTTGACAATTTACAGTCAGAAGAGAATTCAAGCATCACTGCCCATGGAATGAAAGCTGTTATTAGAAATTGTTTTAAGAATGATTCTTCAAACATAATTACTTTTAAGGTATTGAAAAAATTACTAAATGATATTTCATTAATAAGTAAGCCAAATGTCAGCTCAGTTGTCTTTTCATTGATTAAAGAGTTGTTGAAAGCAGCAAAAGATAATGATGATAACAAGTTCATACCAGCAATTGTTGTTTGTACCTCATTTACCATGTGGTTCTACGCTTTATCTGAAAAAAATCATGAGGATTCAAGCAGTATGTTAGTTGAAATAGCAAGACTGAATCCAGAACAATTTAAGATGATTTTAAACACCGTATTCAATGAATCCCAGAAAACTCTTATCGAAGAAATTATTGAGAAATCAACCGACATGAAAGATGTTGATGGGAACAACAAAGGCTCTGTTGAATTAAAAACATTCAAGTAAACGTGTATAACTAAAAATAAAATATATATCATTCATCTAAATAAGATTGATTATAAAAATTTAACTCTCTATTTTATATACTGATGATAATATACAAACATCCTATTATTCACCAACCAATGATGAATCTGAAATCTTTGGGCTCCGAGATTACAAGGCCATCAAATTTTGCGATGCTCTGGAAATTTTGCCAGATTTGATTGTGAAGTATATAAGCACATAACCAAAGATGAGCATGATGTTATGACTTAGGAGGTTTTGATATAATATGGATTACTATTACCAGTATTCTGAAGAGATGTCTAGTCCATCAACAAACAGAAAACACCAGTAATTGGATAACTATTTATATAAGCTACTTAATATGAGTTCTAAATATTTGTTGACAGGTTTAGCAGGATTAGGTATTGGTGGTAGTGCTACTGCTTTCGTATTTGGAGGAAACAGCACTAGTGTTAAAGTTAAAAATGATAATATCACAACAGTAGGGTCTCAAGGTACAAACTCTTCAGGTAAAATCCCTGCGGTTGGGTCAAATGTCAACCCAGCTGGATTTTATAAGTATGGGTTTCCAGCACCAATTCACGATTTAGATTCAAAAGAACAATACATTTCATGTTACAACAGACAAACAAAAAATCCTTATTGGGTTATAGAACATATCACCCCTGAATCATTAGCTAAAAAAAATTCAAATAGAAAATATTCTGTATTCACAGAGAATGAGTTAATACCAGATATGTTTAGGGCTAAACTTACAGATTATTTCAGATCTGGATATGATCGTGGTCACCAAGTGCCTGCTGCTGACGCCAAATATAATCAGCAAGTTATGAATGACACATTTCTTTTAACCAATATATGTCCACAAGTAGGTGAAGGTTTCAATAGAGATTATTGGTCTCATTTTGAATATTTCTGTAGATGTTTAACCAAAGATTATAACAGCGTTCGTGTGATGACAGGACCATTATATTTGCCTAAAAAAGACCCTGTTGATGGGAAATTCAGAGTTACATACGAGGTGATTGGTAACCCACCATCTGTTGCGGTTCCAACACATTTTTTTAAACTGATTGTTGCTGAAGCACCTGTTAAAAATCCAAATTCTAAATCAATTTCTGTAGCTGCATTTGTTATGCCAAATGATAGAATATCGAATGAAACTAAACTAACTGATTTTGAAGTTCCAGTTAATGCTTTAGAGAGAAGTACAGGGTTAGAATTATTAAAGCTCGTTCCCGAAACACAAAGAAAGGAACTATGTAAAGAGGTAAATTGTCAATTGATCATTAGGGAATTTAATAATTCAGCCATAAATTCGAGTAAAATACCAAACTTACCAAGTCCCAAATAAATATGTTTTGATAAATTTGGTTAATTTGAAGTAAAATATTTTGTCCCAGAATATCTTGTTATATTGTAATATATAGTAACATGCATTTTATTCATTTTGAAAAACGATTGATATATAGTATTTACATTGCGTCTGGTGTTTAGTTTACGGTATTGGTGAGTAGATTTTGAGATTCACGGAATTTTTTGTTAATCGTTAAATTTAATTCAACTTCAAGATCTTCCTTTGTCACTCCATGCAAATATAACTGAGTTGCACACCAATTACAAATATCTATTCTTTTATTTCTATTGGCCTCCAGTGAAATATTTTTAAGTATAATTTCACGGTTTCTTCTAGTTATCTTTAGTTTAATATCTGCTGGAGATAAACTTGCAAATGGATTGACTGTTATATCATCCCAGTGAGATTTCTTGTCTTTAGACGAGTTCTCATAAATTATTCTCGCCAAATCTAATGCATCAACCTCCCCCAAACCAGACTTTCCATTATTCTTTGAGTTGTATGTGTAATATCTAATAAGATTTTTAATGTAAATTGACCCAATTGTTTCCCAAAAAGAGTCTGTGTGATGTATGTCAGACTCATGTACTTTAAACAATATTTCGGAAATAAAATGTAATAACTCATTATCTATTAGTCTCTTTTTTATGCGCCAAGGTGCTTCCAATAAGTTATCAATAATTGTGGAATATGATCCATAAGCTTTCTCTATGGGCAATGTGTTAACCAAATGTATTGCTTTCTGGAAACCTTTTTCGCTTTTGAATTTCACAAAATGTTTAACAATGGCCTGATAATGCTCTTCGTCTGGCTCTTCATATATATCTTTAATCTGTTTTAACACACTATCAACACCTTCTGAATCGTTGAAAGCTAAATGCATTTTTAAAAGAATAGATAAACATCTCTTGGATTGTAAAATTAGTACAAAGTTATCGGGATGCATTTTCTCATTCGCATTTTTCATTATATCTTCAACCAGTTTTAAGTTTTTAGTTCTTGTAGCAAAACTAATCAATGATGGTAGAACCAAAGGATCATTGCAATACACATTTGGAGATAAACGTTTCAGTATATCATAACCCAAAGCCCTATATTTTTTATTTCTTGAAGATATTTCAATTACACGGTAGATAATTCTTGAGTCAATATGGTTTATATCCACACCTAATGACAAAATCGTTTGCCAGGTATTATAAACCCCTGCTCCATTCTTGATTGAAAAGTCGTATTTTATCGTATTGCCAGCCACAGATAATTTATCGTTCATTGAAGTTATTTTACTGAGTGGATCTTCAATTTCTATATCCATAAGTTTGGTTAAAATTATTTTATTTACAAGTTTTGATTCTTTAGTTGCTAATGCTTTATTACTCATTGTGGAAAGTTGATGTCTGCTTAACTTCAAATTAATATTCTCTGCTTCAAAAAGGTTCAGCAATTGGAGAAACTTTATTAAATATATGCTATCAAATTTTGGGTTCATATACGATATGGAATTGATCAATGTTTTGGCTAAATTTCCATCCAATGGTTCCTTTGAGAAAATTTTATAAAACACAAAATAAATTTCAAAAGCTATGATAACATCCTTACGATGCAAGCATGCATTTATACAATACTTCAGTACATCTGATTGAATTTTAAATTCTTCTTCAGATTTTAAAATGACAGGTTCAGTTATCTTTTGATTCCAATTGCGAATAATGAAGTTGCACATATTCAATGACTCTTTACTACGGTAAATTAATTCTTTATAAAATGCTAATCGTAATACAGAGGATTGATGAAAGTGTTTGTAAATGTAATCAATAAAATGTTTCATATCTATTCTTTTTAAAATCGATACATGAGTTATATTGTGTTTATCATCGTCTATCAATTTCCAGTATGCTTGGAATGCCGTTTTTATATGGTTTGGGGTATAATTATTATCATTGATTGTTGAAACAACATTATTTAATAATTTCTCTACCGTCGGATCAGAATTATTAGAATGTATGTATCTATTACTTATTGTTATTTGTCTATGTCTTACTCTAAATGCTGTCGAATGTATTAACGGTCTATAAAAGAGAACATGATTACCTAGTTGCTTCATTCTCATTCGCAAACAACAGAAATATAAAATTTTTGCATGCACCAGTCTCTAATGCTTTCAGATGGTATTATACACAACTTGTTTCCACACTCTAAGAACCTTGACCCACTCTCTTAAAGATTTTGTATCTCTTATTCTTATATTACATCTCTTTCCAAATTTTGATATAATGTTTCAAAATAAGAGCATCCAATTTTAATATTGGCGAAAGTGCGTGTAATGGCAGAAGGGAAGCTCTTTAGAGAAAGAAGTCAAGTTTCAATGTAACAATTGATAAATAGTAACTTATTATATATCAAAAGTGGTTCAAATTTAGTCTAAATAATGGTTTAGTCTTTTAAATTATGCAAAAATGTTTGGATAACAAATGCCTCCCCAAAAATTGATAATATATGTATATGTATATAGATTTATATTGATAGAATATGAATTAGTAGTATGGTAGTGCATTAAAGTTGCTATTTTGACATGATGCACAATGTTGCAGATCTAGTACATCTAGAACGCATGCATAGCAATATATTGAGTTACAGCAATCGGTATAGTATGCATTTGTGGGGAACAAATCACAATTAGTACAGTTATTACCTCTTTCTTTGACCATAACTTTCTGTTTCTTCCGTATTACTCTTCTGAGCGTGCTATTGAGCCATGAATTTGTAAGTGTCAAACTTAGTAACTCCAATACAGAGTTCCAGAGCAATTGTCTATTCTGCAATTGGATATAAGAAAGCATTGAGCTTCGATAGAATGATGATGGTAATTGTGAATCTGATGAAGTAACCCCTACTTTAAACACCGTATATAATGGTGATATTGAAGCTGAACCATTTAAAAACATGACAAAATTTACTAAATCAACTGCTGCATAGAGTTTTAAGAACTGTGTGTGTACATGTGATATCATTCCAGATGCATTATTCACGTATTTATTTAATTTTTTAATGAAGTATCTTGAAACAACTTCCAATAAAAATAGGAGCTTCTTTGGGACATTATAAGTTCCATTTGTTGTAAGCCCCAAGAAAACGTTCCTTGTACCATTAGTGATCGATCTATTTGTTGCGTTGAAGAATGCCCAATCGGCAAGAAGTAATGCCTCGTCATTATCTGTTTGTAACTGAGACTTGAACCATTCTCTCAAAGTATCTCTCAACTCCAGAGCATCAAAATGAGCAACACGCATTGGGATTTATGGGAGGTATACAATGTTACAACGTTACAATATCCAGCTATTTGGGATTTCCTTAATTATTTGTGTTTGGAGGTCAAATGTTTCAAAGTTTTATAGTTCATGCATTTTTTATAAAAACTTATTTAATAAATAAAGTATGAAAGTTATCTGAAAGATGGTATATTACATATACATATATAGACATGTCATGTTTCTTATGAAACTAAATTTGTTGATTCGATAACTATCTATTAATGATTAGTGTGGTTTTCAATTGTGAAACTCTATAATGACTAAACTTTTTGGAATAATTTTTGAAATTTATTGTGGATCATTACGCTGTGATGCGCGGGTGGGAACTTCCGAGTTCTTGAAGGTGAATGATAAAGATAACAGAGGTTGATGGTGGCGGTCATCCGATTATCACACATCAGTTGTGGTTTTTGGTGGCATACCTACACGGTACTTCTTCAATTGTTCGACTGTCAAGAAGATCAATACCGTGAATGGTGCGAGACGTACAAAAGATGGGACCCAGCCCCTGAAAATGAACCCGATCCCTTCGTTTTTCAGTTCGTTTACCAAAGAGGCTATGACAGGTTCATGATGTTTGTGGCTGTTCATGATTCTTGTCTTCATGACGTCTGCTGGCGAGCAGACAGTCGTGGCAACGAATCCGGCCATTATACTGGCTGAAAAATGTGTTTTCTTTTCTGTTGGGACCATGTGCAGTTGTGTAACGAGGTAGTTTTTAGCCAGGTCGTAGGTTACCACTTGGGAAGCAGTCATGAGCACACCACGCATGAGGTTTGGTTCCCAGCCGGCGTACAATCTCTTCCAACCTCCGTTCTGCTCTTTAAATATGATTTTGTACAGCCCATCTACTGCGTTTCGGTAGTTACGGCGCATTTCTAAAGGAAGGGAGGTGTCATTCTGCATTCTAATGTTGACGACGTCTGCTGGGTTTCCTACGAGACCACCGATGGCCCCCGATATCATTGATGAAGGCAGCAAATACCATATGTTTGTGAGTTGGTCCCTGGGGATGAAGTTTTCCTTTATGATATCGTAGCATCCGAATCTGGATGTGGTGTATGTGAGCTGTCTGAGGACAGCCGCCGAGAGGCCGCTGTAAAGACCTCTTGGGCCCTCGTTTGCGACGACTGTGGTGATCATTCTGAACATGTTTGGCTTCTTGCCGCTGGGCCCGAGCGGGGCGGTCTGCAATCTGACCTTCGCCAGGTCCAATGGGTGTGTGCAAAAAGTGGCGACCAGACCACCGCACCCTCCATACCACCAAGGATACTTTTCAGACATAATGTAGGGTAGAGAGTAATGTAGAGAAGCTGTTATGCTGACAGAATTGGAGGCGTTTAGTGGAATGCACAAATATCAGTGCAAAACTACCAATACCACGAGAGTGAGATATGGAAAGAACAATTGTAGTTTTAATTAACTTAAAGAAAAAGTTCTTTATATATATATACACCATTGTTGAGTATCCGATGACAGTTCCCGGTGTTTATTTACACGGGCCTGTGACTGTCCGTTACCAGTTAACGCCGCCGGCGGATTGGCGATTGCCCATGCATTGCCGCCACAGAACCGTTATCAGTGAGCGAGTGCGTGACCCGCCAACCGCCAACCGCCAACCGCCCACTCGAACACACAAAAAGGGGGTCACGAGGCCATGCAGTTCTCTCTGCGCCAAACCGCCCCCCGGCGGGCGGGCGATGACCAGCGATCGAAGGGGACGGTCTCGGCGGCAACGGCGGAGTCACGTTTTCGGGGGACGGTGCGTCTCTGTGGCGCTCTGTGACGCCCTGCGAGGAGGCAGCGGTCACGCGGGGGCAGGCCATGATGTGTGCGGCCGGGTAAGCTGGTGGTAGTGTTTGGCCCACCGGGCTTTCCAAAGGTTGCGAAAGGTTTGGAGCAAGGTCAGTTGTATGTAGTGGTGCAAGTTAGGATCAGTTAGGATATCATAACAAGGCTGTATTGACAGTCTCGTTATGATATCCATCGATAAAGTCGAATCCGTTTTTTTACTACAAACCTGTAAACCGTGGGGAGTCTCATTCAGCATCCCATCGACCTGTGGTTAAACTGCGTCCGTTCTTCCACGCCTGCGTGGAAGAACGGTTGTTGGAAGAGGCCCTATGTTTGCGGAATTCTCAAATACATGTGGACTTGTCTTTCTTTCGTGTTTCTGTTCCCACATGCAGATGTTAAGAGGGTCCTCAGAAAGTACATGTTTTATAAAGGTAAAGCAAGTTGCCATAGTGCTTCACACGACGCAGTATGACGGCGCGATTAACGATTTATGTACTAATTTATATATGTTGCCCATCAGTCATCCGGGGATGGAACGTGCTCTCAAATGCTCCTCACCATTCCATTGAGGCAAGGTGAGGGGAACCTTGTTTAAATGTGCCCAGATACCCTGTACTCCATTAACACATTAAACTCTCAACCGCCTCGATCTACGGCTTTGGGATGTCGCTTGAGAACTGCGAAATGCAGGTAGACCTGCTTTGGAGTACAATTGAAAAATTAACTATATAATTTTGCTATGGCCGTATAGACATACTGTTCGTTAGTGTTTCTAGATTAAGTATATTATATGTCACAGAGGTATTATTAAATACTTATGTAATGGAACTATGTATTCTTACTGTGGTACAAAATGAGTAACGGAGCAATTTTTGTAACTATCTACGTATTACGCCGCACACACACCAGAGCCACCCAATTTGGTTCTTACGTGTTTCACAAATTTGAACTGGTTCAGATTTTCTCTGTTCATCTTTTTCCCTGATCTAATAAATGTAAATATTTCAGAAAACTTGGATCCCTTCAAGACTTCATCAAAAATTGGCAAGAAAATACCAACTAATGACAAAACAAAGTCTTCTACAGATATTTCACCGTTGATGATTGACACACCTATGAACTGCGCAATATCAACTATCGATGATATGATGACACCTGTTGGTCCCAAGAATAAAGATAACCCACCTACAACACCAAACACTATTTCCAGGATAAGTAATTTCTTCTGTTTATCATATGCCGCCTTCTGCTTTTTATCATCATGGTAAGTCACGTTGGCAATATCACCAATTTCTGAATACACCATTAAACTCTCAACAACTTCATAGATACTCAATGGGTGTTCTTTCCCCAATTGATTCTTCGTGTGCTCAATTAAAAGATCGATGTTCGTCGTATTTTCGTTGGTAATACCTTTTAATACATTTGGATATAGAACATGTGAATCTAGAATGGTAGTTTTAGAAAAAATATATGCTTGGTTGTTGTGGTTAAAATCTTTTGACTTCGATCTTTCTACAAAAGCTTCAACGGGTACTCTGACACCAGAGAAGTCATAAAATGCGTCGGCTGCTCTTTCCTTGTCTTTGTCCAAAATAACTTGTTGATAAATTAAAATCGTACCAAAACCTTCACCTCTTAGTAATGAAACGTTGATCAATTCCACATCATTTTCAGCTGAAATAAAAAACTGTGCTTGTGGACCTTCAATTAAAGTAAAACTGGAGGTTAAATTAAACTCTTGTCTAAAACTCTCGATTTCAGATATAGTTGGTCCAAATGTCTCTCTCTTCTTGTGGTTGTTAGGATCAGTCTCAACGGTATCGTTCACAGTAAAATATTCATTTAGCACACCTGGAGAGAGTACCCAATCTTCATAATATACCATTATAGCATCGTAATAAGATCTTGTGTATGCTTCATAGT
>JAJLTH010000128.1:0-24655 GCA_030568035.1 Tetrapisispora nanseiensis
TGTATCGACATCTTGTGGATCCTCGGAGGAAATGGCCTGCAACAATCCATCAAGCATAGCATCAACTTTATGCTCCTCAATCTTTAAACACAGAGACAACACTCTTCGAAATTTTCCTTCTAAATCACTCTGCTTCTCTTCAATCCCTTCCAGTATCCTACTAAGGTACTCGTTGTATCTCCTTTGCCCCTCACATTGAATGTTCAACTGTTTAAGTTGATCTGGTGTTAGAGAGTCTTGTTTTTCAAAGAACTCAATGTCGAGCTCATCGTTTTCAAGATGCTCATCTATATCGCTATTTAGTTCAGTATTTATATAATTATTTATATTTTTAATTTGCTCTAATAAAAGAATTGATTGATCAAATAATTGTCTAGATTCAACAAGTGATTCTCGACTAGATGCTAACGTTATTCTTTTCTCATTAAGTTCTTCATGAAGTAAATTTAATACTTTATGATTTTTATCTAATTCATCATTATAATCAGATTTTATATTGTCTAAAAGCATAGTGATACTATTTAAAATATCTTTAGCTTCTTTAGTATGCTTCTCTGGATTATCACCATTTTCATTGGCAATATTACTCTTGTCAGTAGCAAATTTAGTGACTTCAGTGATTTTATCTTTATTATCTCTAAAATCCAATGCATTTAATCCAGATTTGTTTCTTATAGTTGGATCAGTACCATAATCCATCAAAGTCTCGACTAACGAAATAGAACCAATTCTGGCTGCAATATTCAAACTAGTATCACCATTGTTATCACAAACATTTAACATGTTTGTGATAATCCATTTTAAGTCTAATTCTTTTAGGATTGTACTTTGATTATTAACAACATATCCCATTAAAACATCGAGATAGTATTTAGAGACAACAGAATAACCTGGTTGTCCCGATGCTAGTGCAATATGATGAAAAATCGTCCTCTCATCATTATCAACAATAATCAAACAAGGAAATAAGAAATGTAGTAATTTTTCAAACGTTCCTCTTTCATAATTGTTAATGCATTTAACAGCCTTAACCAAACAAGTTTGACCATTATCATCTCCTAAAAACACATCAGCACCGTTCTTAACTAGGGCTTCTACCAACTCAATGTTACCAACAGAGGCGAGCCAATGTAATGGTGTGTTTCCAAATTCGTCAACTTTAACATTAAAATTCAATTCAACATTCGGATAAATAGAATCTAATTGTTTTATAACACTATTAAAATCTTGATTTTTCTCATCATCATTTCCCAAAACTTTTTGTAAAAAAAGTTCCAATTTCAATTTCTCTTCTTCATTTCTTGAAAATTCAACCACTTTAGCTGGATGTAATTTCAAAGGATCCGATATGTACTCCTTATCCAACGATAATTCAATTCCACTTTTCTTATTAAGTAATTCATCCATTAGATCCTTTAATTTTCCACCTTCATCGCAAACTTCTAATAATTGAATAGTTTTGTCTTCCGGTATCCATTTTGATCCATCGGATCCAGTTGCAATTAAAACTTGATAATGAGATAGGATATAATCATCACTAACATTCTGATAAATAAGAGACTTCAATAGATGCAACACTGGTTCTAGTAAAATATATCCATTCTCAACATTTCTCTTTAAAGTAATGGTTTTTGATTTGAATTCACCAGTAACAGAAACAGTACTCATTTTAAAAATTGGATTACTACCTTTCTCAAAATGACCACTTAAAATACAACAAACGTCACCGATTTTTTTGGCAGGAACTATAATTGATTGACTTGGTTATACAATTGAACTAATAATATTATAATAATATAACTTTATATATGATAATGATGAGATCAAATGATATATAATCAATCTTTATATAACAGGTACATACTTAATAACTAATGAACTAATTAACTTCCAAATACGTGCAGAGTATCTCGTTAATAGTGATATATCAATATAATTACCCAAATAGGAAAAAGCAGAAAACTCTATATTTAAAGGAGGGTAATGAGACAACAAAATAGGTTTTTTAGGGTTGGATAACCCTACATTTGGAGACCTAAAAAAATCAACACCCTATCTTTCGCGTTGAGCAGGAGAGGGTTTCATGTTTGTTACGAACATAATTTCAACTTAAAACAAACACATGTTAGTGAAACTTTGAAATTAAAGACATTTCCTAATTAGGCAATTGCATGTTGCAACACTGAAACATATATAAAACATATCTAAATTTAATGATGGAAATATGGAAAACGTCTCAACTAACTTCATAAAACCTTAATAATCAGAGAAAACAAATTTCCTCTAACTAATAGAACATATTTAGATGAAAATCAATTAATCTGGAAAATATATATGAAGATTCCACTAGACAAGAGGAAATGTAATCATTTTTAATTACGTAAACTCCCAAAACTAACAAACTCATTAAACTTTGAGATTCCAACCATTGTCCAAAAATGATAGAAAAGAAGGTATAATTTCTAAATATCTTGGCCATAACATTTTGAGATAGATTAAGATTAAATACATATATTGAGATCTAACGCTAATATAAAATATTTCGAATAATGACATTTTTTGTTACCATCCATTCCAATATATAACATGTTAGCGCCACTGGTTTAAGATTACTGGAAAGTAAGGCCACTATAAAAGGTATAAATTTTAGGATATTTCTTGGGCCATAATAAGTGAAAAAACTTTCTAAAAGCAATTGATATATATATACCACTGCTGAATAGCCCTTTCAAAACTAAGTATTTTAGCTAAGTTACATTAAATAATTACTTTATTTATTATAAAATAAATTAAAAATAAGACATACGAATTTCACCAACATGACCCATCTTTTTTACACTATAAAAATTTAAGACGCCTATAATAAAATATTAATCATATTATAAAAAAACGTCACAAAACCTGGACTGCTTATCTTGCTAATCTAATTTAAAGTGTAATACAACAAATATGCCATGATAAAATTATATGAATAAATTTAAATGGTCATGTTCAAGAATATCATAAATTTTAAACAACTATGTACTTTTTATTTATTTTATAATTAGTACATCAAATATCTATTATTATATGATTTATTTAACACAATATATAATTGTATATTTAAAACAAAACTATAATTATTTTTTAAAATAAGAACTCATATAATCTTAACATAATTAAATATGTGTTGAAAACATAAGATGTTTTAGATTATTGATGATGACGTAGGAATAAAGAGCAATAATATTTCCTACTGGAATTTTACATTGTAACTAAAAGCCGATCAGAATAACCAGGTTTAGAGAACTAATATAATGAAACAGAATCAACCTACTTATAATCAATTAATGCAACCCTCGACGATTGAGTGTTTATGATCGTGACAAAATGAAATGATATAAAAGGCATCAATTTGACAAACATGACATTTCATAAAATTGTTGGATAATCTTTTACCTAGTTTATTATTATTATATAGCCCATATAAAAGAGTCCATGGAGAATATATAATTAAACAATTATAACCTAAAAAGACTCTAAGATGACAAATAATAAACAAACTAAAACTTTTTAATAATATGTAATAAAATAATTTAACTTAAAACAATGTCCTATTTTTATATATATATAATATTCTATAAACTATAACTAATTAGATATAAATTTACTTTTGCAATACACCCTCTTTTTTTAAAACCTTTTCAATTTCTGTAGCTAATCTTTTCATTGTCTTGGAAGAACCTGACTTCTTTCTAATACCAATGACGCTGAATTTAGACTCGTTAAACACTGATAACTCAACTACTGTAGATCTTAATGATAGAATGTTATCATTAGCCAACTTACCAATAATCGTTCTCTTATCTTTATTAACTTTAACTTCTTTCAAACCATAATTAGTCCAACCTTTCAATAGATTTTCTAAACCATTAAACAATTGATTTTCTGTAACACTAGAATAAAGTTTGATATCAAAATCACCAGTTCCAACATTTGACTGGTTAGATTTACCAGAAATTTTTCTAAAAAATGATGAAGTATTTCTACTCTTACCTGATGATTTACTTTTATTTTCCTCATTTCTAGTTTTATGAACAACATTATTTAAAGGAGCTTCAACCTTTGGAGAAGATTTAGATACCTCATGATGATGAGGTCTATCCCTCTCTTCATGATCGTAACTTTCTTCAGGTATCATAGATTTTATTTGTTGCTCAGGTTTTGATTCTGTCTTATTATACAAACCCAACCCTTCAGTACCTTTTTTTGATGATATATTGGCTAGTTTATCTCTAAACGCAGAATTATCTTCTTCATTTTCCTTATCAGCAAACCTATCAGCAAAATTTAACTTCATACCAGTGCTTTTCCTGTTAGCTTCTTGGAGATGTGATTCATTTTCATTAAGGTCAACCAAAGCATTCGTATTATTGAAGTCTTCTTGATATTCTTTTGAAACATCCTCGAAATGAAAATCTGGTTCAGTTTCATGCTCATTATTATCTTCCTCAGTTGGTGTTTCCTTAATAATATCAACTAAATTTGTGTATGACTGTTTAGTTGAATAAAAAGAAAGAACAGACAATCTTTTGTTTGATTCACTGAAATATTTCGATTTTCTAGTAAATTGAGGAACTTTAACTTCTGAAATTTTTCTTGGTTCAACTTCAGAATCATTCAGCGCAGCAATACCTGTAGCATTTTTTGGTAGTACTTGACTTTCATATTCATCGTTAGTAGAGTGCAGCTCTTTTTCTCTTTCTTCCAATTCTCTTTGTTTTTTCAATTGAAGTTGTCTAATCCTCTTTCTTTCTTCATCAGCATTTTTCAACTCTTTACTAATATCGAATGAGGATCCTAGGAACTTTGATCTTCTAATTGTTTCTAAAATATTCTTTTGATTCTTGATTGTTTCATTTTCGTCTAACACTACATTGTTATCAAGTTCATTCAATTTTGAAAACATTAAACCTGGATCTAGCCTAGAAACTGGGCGTGTTTGTAATGAAAATTTGCGTTCCCCATTTTGCAAGTCATGAACATTCTTAAGTGGTTCAGAAACAGATCTTGGATTTATGACATTTTCACCACTTTTTCCATTAACAAAATTAGATTCATCTTCCAAAAGTTTAGCTTCCTCATCAATATCCTTTTGAAGTAATGCTTGCTCTTCAGCTATTTTTAATAATTCTTCTTCTTTTCTTAAACGTGCTTCTTCCATTTCTCTGGCTTCAGCTTCCCTTCTTTGTCTTTCTTCCCTTTCCTTAGCCTCTTTTACTTTACGTTCAAGTTCCTCCTTTTCTTTTCTTATTTTCTCATACTTTTCCTGATCGAAAATTTCATCAATCAAAGTAGCAAAATCGGAACTAACCCTTTTAGTTTCCTTCTCAATAAACTCCCAATCATCATCTTCAGCTAATTTAGCATAGGTAGAAATAATTTTTGTGGTAACAGAACCCCTTTTATTATTTGGTAAAAACGAATATCTCTTACTCATTCTAGATGATCTTTTGCCTTTCCCATTTGATTTATCATAATCCTTTAGCATATCAATAGGAATTGGTGGAGCATCACTAACTTCATTAATCAAATTTTGATTTGATAATCTTCTATGTCTTGGGGCTGGTGTTGGAGAACCACTATTACTTTGATTATATAATCGAGAATTTCTTTTATTTGATGATGATAAGCTCATTGAAATTCTTTTTGAAGAAGAGGGTGTTGTATTATTGCTGGATGGCACAGAAATGACGTCCTTAGAAGAACCAACCATTGATAGTCTATTATATGATACTGGTTTTTTATGAGATGATGCGACGCTAATCATCGAGTTTCTATTTTTCCTTCTGCGAGGTACATTACCATGAGACGAGGTAGATGACGTAGATGATTTTAATATAGATTGCCTTTTCTTTAATTGTGAATTCCTATTATTCTCTCTATCGGTGTCAACTTTGAAACGATGCAGTAGTACATATAAGGTTTTTTCTGCATTTGCACCTGGTTCTTTTAATTTTTTAATAATTTCATTTTTATCTTTTCCATGCCATAAAACTATTAAATTTTGTAGAATTGATTCATCAATTTCAGTGTCAACACCATTATTGTCAGCCAGTGGATTTAAGTAAGTATCTTCTCTTGGTAAATCCCTTATCGTTTTTGAGTCTTTAATATTTGGGTATTTTTGTAACAATGGGTGTCTTAGTATTTCCCTAGTCTTAATTCTTTGTTTTGGATCGATGGTTAATATTCTTGCAATCAAATCTTGAGCTTCAACTGAAATTTCATCTGTTCCTGGCATTTCAAACTCACCTTTTTGAACCTTCAACAGTAAGTTTCTGATATTACCATCTTCTTCATCAAAAGGTAACCTACCAGTTAACAATGCAAATAAAATCACACCGCAAGACCAAACATCAGATTCTAGACCATTGTAAGGTAAACCTGATACGATTTCTGGAGAAGCATAATGTGGGGAGCCACATGACGTTTCTAACAATTTATCTTCTGTTTCCAATGCAGCCATACCAAAATCTGCGATTTTAATATTTAATTTATGATCTAATAAAATATTTTCTGGCTTTAAATCACGATGAACAATACCTAGAGCATGACAATACGACATACCTATTATTAATTGTCTGAAGAATCTGATAGCTTCGTTTTCTGGAAGAGGACCTCTTTCTACCAAAAGATTGAACAGTTCACCTTTTTCAGCGTATTCCAAAACCATATATAAATTATTATTTGTCTCCCAAACGTCATATAATCTCAGAACGTTTGGATGATTTAAAAGCTTCATAATAATAATTTCTCTTTCGATACCATAAGGTAATGCTTCTTGATTCTGTTGAGTTGCTCCCGAATTATTATCTGAAGATGCAAGTGCTGAATTATTGTTACCGTTATTATTAGTTAAATTGTTGAAAACGGATTTTGAAATAATTTTAATAGCAGCTTGTTGATTAGTTTGTTCGTTGGTAGCCAATTGAACTTTACCCGTGCTACCGAATCCGAGAGTTTCACCCAACTTCCATGGACCTATATAGTTACCATTGATTGTAACGTCACTTATGTTTGCTTTCAGCATAGCGAATGTAATGCTCTTTAGTGCTACTATTCCTTTTAATTTCCTTCTTGATTGGAATTTAACTTTCCTGGCTCAATAGATGTTCTCTTAATATATACCTGAGAGTGAGTGACTACAAACACAAACAATTGAATATCTTTTGCTTGTATTCTATATTAAAGTAATAAATAAGTAAATATATATATATATTTAACAGTTCAATGGATATTATTTAGATGACCTGGAATTGAAGTTGAATGAGTATTAGAAGAAGAACAAATGATTTTAAAAAAGTGTCGAGAAAGATATTTCATCGAATTGAGTTTTTTCATCGAAATAAAATAATGATACAAGACCAGTGAGATAGATAAAAAAAAAAAAAATCACCAATTAAGAATTTTTCAAGTTTCGATATCGAGAATATTTGTGGAAGAAATTGGTGAAAAAAGGATTACGCGTCAACTTGCAATTAATTTTTTTTCCATTTCTGGAAATTTAAAAATTCGGAAACCAACTGACGCGAAAACTGCCTCCAACATTAACGAGATTGCCTAATTAGGCAATCGCACTACTTAAAACCACCATGTTTCGTACAAAGTTATAATGAACCAAAAAAAAGCTTTTCACAAAATAAAATAAAAAAGAAACGAGCAATAACATTGACATAAGGTCCTTATTTTAAAGTCACGTGGACAACAAAAAAAATAATAATACTTGTTTATTTATTAGTAAAGTAGCCTGTAAATGTATATATATATGTATGTATATATATGTTGTCATAACTAATTATTAGCTTGGTTATCTAATTGATTGTGTAACCACCGATTTGTTCTCTGTGGGCTTCGATGATGTCGTTGTCTTCCATGTCCAAATCTTCTGGAGTTTGGTCTGCTTGTAATCTGATACCATCGTACAGGAATCTTAGAGAGTCCATTTCTTTACCTTGTCTCTTGGCGAAAGCCTCCATCAATCTCTTCAAAGGTGTAGTTCTCTTGATCTTGAAGAAGATCTCCGATGAACCATCCGAGACCTTCAAGTTGATGTGAGTTTCAGCAGTGGAGGCGCCCGCATCGGCGGTACTGACATCTGGTTTCTTCTCAGCTGGACTACCTGTATCAGACATGATAAACGTTTTTGTGTGTGTTGTCGATGTGTATAATTGTAATCGTGTTCCGTTACACTGTAAAGTGTTTCACAGTAATACCAATAAAACTATTACAGTTCTTAACAAAAAATATATATATATATGATTATTAAATACATATTAGTTAAAAGAAAAGGATGTATTCAGAATGTACTTGTAAATAAAGTGCACGGAATCAAAACGGATATTTAATCTCATGTGCTTATTTCCATGTGCTTAATATTATTTTTTTTTTATCTCGCGCACCGCCCATCAGAAAAAGAGAGAAGCACAACAAACAAACGAAAAACAAAAAAACAAAACAACATATCGAGCGGGTAACAATCACCCTGCACAACACGTGACCTTTTATTTCCCAACGAACAACACAGAGAATTACCCTCCCTATGTTCTTTTGTTACAACAACAACAAAATGGTAAATTAGCAAAGGAAGAAGAAGAAAAAGATGCCGCGCGCAGCAATTTGAGCGAACATTCATAGTATGCTTACCAGTGAAGCAAATCACGTCACACCAGATCATATGCACGGCACGGCACGGAAAATAAAAAAACATAAAAAAACATAAAAAAACATGGCAGTAGAGACATATATCAGTACACATTGGAATTGAATCAAAATGTCAAAATGTTCTCGGCCAATGAGAGGAGGGCACCACAGAAACATACGCACCGGCCTAGAGCACAAAACACACGGCACCATTAGCGGGGCGCGGCTCCGCCTTCTCTCTCTCTCTCTCTCTCTCTCTCTCTACTTTGCAAATAGCAAACCACTCCGTCGCTCGAAAAAACCAGCCAATGAAAAGACAGAACACTTGGCGCGCCACCACCCCTCTACCGGGCCGGGATACTTCTTTCTTTTTTTGCGCAGAAACATTTTCCCACAACGCTCTCGTTCTTCCTTGCCCCCGCTAAACACACCGCACGACGGCACCACACCATACCGATTCCGAAATTTTGTTACCAGCCCAAAAAAAATGACGTAAGACTAAGTTTATTATGTACGTTTCAAACAATCAACATATATAATATATCAGTGTTATATAATATTACTATTATAATAATATCAATATTAATATAATATAATAATATATCAACATACCGTATTATATTATATTATATTATATTATATTATATTATTTTACGAAATTCTAAAGAATTATTGCTGTTCGTATTTATTGCTGTTCGTATTTATTGCTGTTTTAGCCCATAAGCCCATTCGTTGTGAACGTTAACCTTCTTATTAAGTATCACAAATAATAAAACTCTTCAATAAGAACGGCTATGTTACGAAAATGTCTTCTCATATATTGTAGTGTATGAAAAAAGTCCCTGGATATTTGTGACATCGATTTTTTTTAAATTTCTTAATCTACATTGTCTCTTGTTATCACATCTCAAAACTTTCTTTTATCAGTAATATATATATATATATATATATATATATATGTTTTACCTGATCTCTCTGGTACCCATTCATATGATGATTTCCCCCATTTTCTTTGAGGTTTATACATCTACCTCCCCTCCAACACTCTCTCTCTACTCCTCTCATCCAATATCTTAAAATTTTTTTATTTCATATATAAATAATAGCACTTAATTAAGTAAAAAAAAATTTCATTTATTTATTACTCTTTTATCCTATTCCATTTATTTATTACGTTATATAATATATAATCTTTATCCCTGTAGTAGACCCTATCACAACTAATTTCTCTTACTATGTCCAATTCAAGTGATTTCACTGAAAATATTCAGTTGAATGACTACAAAGATTCTTCAGGGAAAAACTCAACTAACATTCATATACAAACCGATGAAAATGAGGTCGAATATTTATCAGATAACTTGGATACTCCAACACCTCAACCAAATTACAATTCGCAGAATCAGAAAAAATCTCATATCAAAAGATTCATAGACTCTTTCAAACAAGCACCAAGATCACACAACAACAATGATCAAAACGATTATATAGATCCTGCCCAATTAGATTACGAACAAGCTATTGAAAATGGTATCACAACAAGTGTCTCTCCTAGCGCTCCAAATTTAAGAAAATTGAATCAAATTCATTCATCTTCAAATGAAAAGGAGACTCAATTGAAACAAACTATTAAACCAAGACATGTTATCATGATCTCCTTGGGTACAGGTATCGGTACTGGTCTGTTAGTAGGTAATGGTACCGCTTTGAAGAATGCAGGTCCAGCAGGTTTGGTCATAGGTTATTCAATCATAGGTAGTATCATTTACTGTATCATCCAAGCGACTGGTGAAATGGCCGTCGCTTACAGTAATCTGCCAGGTGGTTACAATGTTTACCCATCATTCCTAATCGATAAAGGTCTAGGTTTCGCTGTCGCTTGGGTATACTGTATTCAATGGTTGACCGTCTGTCCTTTGGAATTGGTTACCGCATCTTTAACTATTAAATATTGGACTACATCTGTCAACCCGGATATTTTCGTAGTCATCTTCTATGTCCTGATAATAGTCATTAACGTTTTTGGTGCAAAAGGTTATGCTGAGGCTGAATTCTTCTGTAACTGTTGCAAAGTTTTGATGTTATCAGGTTTCTTTATCTTAGGTATAATCACAACAGCAGGTGGTGCTGGTAACGACGGTTATTTAGGAGGCCTTTACTGGGAAAATCCAGGTGCTTTCAGAGGTGATAGTTCAATTGACCGTTTCAAAGGTATTTGTGGTACTTTAGTCACAGCAGCTTTCGCATACGGTGGTACTGAATTCTTGGCATTGACAGCTGCAGAACAATCAAACCCAAGAAAGGCAATCCCTTCAGCAGCTAAAAAAGTACTGTACAGAATTATCTGTGTTTATCTAGTTTCAATCATATTAATCGGGTTTTTAGTTCCTTACGACTCACAAAGACTATTAGGTTCCTCTGGCTCTGCTACTTCAGCATCTCCATACGTCTTGGCTGCTTCCCTGCATGGGGTTCGTGTTGTTCCACACTTCATTAACGCCGTTATTTTGATTTCGGTCTTGTCTGTGGGTAACTCTGCATTCTACTCAAGTTCAAGACTGTTAATGTCTTTAGCTAGACAAGGTTATGCTCCTAAGTGGTTTGATTACATTGACAGAGAAGGTAGACCTTCCAGAGCAATGCTAATGTCTGCTCTATTTGGTGTCATTGCCTTCTGTGCTGCTTCTCCAAAGGAAACCGAAGTTTTCACATGGTTATTGGCAATTTCTGGTCTTTCTCAATTATTTACCTGGTGTGCTATCTGTCTTTCTCATATTAGGTTCAGAAAAGCTATGGAAGTTCAAGGTAGATCGTTAGGGGAAGTAGGTTTCTTATCTCAAACTGGTGTTTGGGGTTCTTGGTATGCAGTTTTCATGATGTTTTTAATTTACATTGCCCAATTCTGGGTCGCTATCGCTCCAATTGGTTCATCTGAATTAAGTGCACAAAATTTCTTTGAAAATTACTTAGCTATGCCAATTTTAATCGCTTTATACTTTGGTTATAAAATTTACTATAAAGATTGGACTCTTTACATCAAAGCTGAAGATATAGATTTAGTTAGTCACAGACAAATTTTTGATGAGGATTTATTGAAAGAAGAAGATTTTGAATACAGAAGACAATTAAAGAATGGTCCATTTTGGAGAAGAGTAGTGGACTTCTGGTGTTAAAAAATAAGAAAATATCGTGTAATCATTTAATTATATAAATTCTTGTATTATATTTTTTGCATAGTTTAATAATAAATTTTAATTAACTGTTATTTTATTATATAGAATCATTTGTCAAATAAGGTATCAGGTTAACACGCATGCATACTTATTGAGTAATAAAGAAAAAAACCAGAGAAATAATTAAGCAAAATTGCCAGTGAAGCTGAATCCATTATTTGAACCTTGATTACCTTGAACACCTTGATTATTGTAATTATTGTAATTATTATTATAGTTATTATTACCTTGATTACCTTGACTACCTTGATTATTGTAATTATTGTAATTGCTATTATTACCTTGATTCGTTTGACTTGAATTACCACTTAAATATGAAGAAGCCATAGAAGCCAGGGTACCAAAAGTATTACTTTGTCCAGAATTGTTGTTATTACTATTATGGGAATTATTTGAAGAGTGAGAGGTGCTTTGAGTTAGATATGAGGAAGCCATAGAAGCCAATTTGCCAAATCCATCCACACCATCATTCTGATAACTGCTATTATTATTGGAATTGTTACTGTAGTTGTTATTAGAACTGTTATTAGAACTGTTATTGTTGTTGTTGTTATTGTAGTAGTCGTTATTGGAATTGCTGCTGTAGTTATTATTGTACTTATTGGTGTTGCCGTCGTAATTGTTGTTAGAGTTATTGGCGTAATTGTTGTTGGAGTTATTGGCGTAATTGTTGTTGGAGTTATTGTCGTATCTATCATCATCGTAACTGCTATCATTATAACTGCTATTATTGTTACCATAGGCGTTATAATTATTCATATTACTATTGCTTTCATTGTACTTATTTTCATTATTGTGTTTTCTACCATTGTGATTATTGTTGTTGTTGAAATTATTGTTGCTGGAGTTACTATTGTAGTTATTATTATTGTTATAATTGTTGCTGTTACTACTGTTACCGTTGTTATAATTACTGTTATAATTGTTGTTATTGCTATTATTATTGTAATTATTGTTACTAGTATTGTTACCAGAAAGGAATGAACTTGCTAACGAGGACAAAGAACCAAAAGAATGTGATTGATTGTGAGAATTCGTATTTTGTTGATTATTTCCTGAACTGAAAAATTGTGAAGCGATATTTGCTAAAGATGAATTACTCATAGAATTTCCATTATTGTTACCAGACATGAACATTGAAGCAATATTTGAGAGATTAAAATCACCAGTGTTACCACTCTTATTGTTATTACCTGATGACATTGCGGAGGCTAACAATGCTAATTTACCTAATTGAGCTTGTGAATTACCATTACTATTACTCATTAGAGTGGATACAAATGAATCACCGACGCCTCTGTCATGTTGATTATTAGTGTTTCCCATAATGAATTCAGTAATTTTTCTGATGATCCTTTCAATTTGAGACATTTGTTGATCATTTGGATTCATTCTAGCGGCATTAGTTAAAGAAGCAATAGCATCTTGTTGATTACCTTGATTAAATTGAGTCTCAGCATCAGAAATCAAACGATCTAAATTTTGGTTTGACATGTTTCAATTGATTTGTAGTAGTTTTTTTTGTCGTTGTTAAAATGAATATTTCTATCACTCTCACACCTTAATATATAATGTTAAGATATCAGATAAACTAAAGATTCTTAGTCTGCCAATACACCAAATTCTAATAACTATGTCAATTAATTTTTACTGGACCTAATAACGTTTGAAGAAAAGTTATCAATCAAAACAAAGTAAATACTTATTACCTTTTTGATCATCTCATAACTCTATTTATATATGTGAAAATTGGGATGAGCCTTTAAAAATTGAAATTTGTTGAAAAATTTGGTGTTAAAAAAAAAAAGAAGAAGCTCATCGATTTAACGATGGTATTGTTTTATAAAGAGAGAGCCACACATAGGAATATGTATTCAAGT
Source organism: Tetrapisispora nanseiensis (assembly GCA_030568035.1). Lineage (NCBI taxonomy): Eukaryota > Fungi > Ascomycota > Saccharomycetes > Saccharomycetales > Saccharomycetaceae > Tetrapisispora > Tetrapisispora nanseiensis. Next base: position 13,796 of record JAJLTH010000128.1, read on the forward strand.
TAATAGAGTTAAATATACTGCACTATACCATAACAATATATATATATTATATATAACTTTGATGATTTTAATTATAATTCTCAAGCATTCACTAACGATAAAAACCACATAATGGAATAATTTTCCATGACGTCGCTACCATCAACGCAACAACACTTACCACATTTTTTCTCTCTCATCTTAACTATTTTGATCTGAAGAATATTTAATTTATAAAATGTATAAAGTTCTAACAACTCTTAAAGATGATTTGTACATTGTTGCATTTCATTTGTGAATTGAATGTAAAAGTTGAATTAGCATTTTGGTATTATAAACTTGAATATTTACGCTCATTACTATTTGATTTTATTTATTCGTAACACACTGAATGAAAACTGTAGAATTAATTCTATACAGTTGGAGAGTGACAAAACAGAAAAAAACAATAACACAGTATCTATTTACTTAAAATTTATTTAATTAGGAGGTTTGCTACCAAAAGATTAGCTTTTTTATTTGCATTATGAATTATAACCAGATTGAAAAATATCAAAGGAAAATTGGTTGTTTTATACATATACCTAACGTGGGTCGTGGTAAATTAAAATATGTTGGTATTGTTGATAATAAGCCGGGATATTATGCAGGTATAGACTTACTTGCGAACATTGGTAAAAATAATGGTTCGTTCCAAGGTAAAAAATATTTTGAGACTGAATATCCACAGAGTGGTCTGTTTATACAGTTACAAAAAGTAGCAAATTTAATTGAGAATGCGGGAGTTTCAAGAAGAACTACTTTATTATCAGAAAATACTGACAATATGACCAGCGAGAACCATTTCTTAAGTCATAGCTCGAGTGTGGCAAGTAATGGAAGGATAAATAGTACTGGTAGCACAATAGTGAGAAATATTCAAAATAATGTCTCAATCGACCCTGGATCGCCAACTCCAATGAGATCTCATAGTGAGATTTCCAAATTAGTGATAAACCCTATTGGCGAAGTGGATGGTATGGAAATTGACACTCCTCAAAGTTCTAGCATTGATAGAAGAGATATTGTCACTGAGAAATTAATAAAGGAGTATGAGAAGAAAATCGATAAACAATTCAATCAACTGGTACAATACAAGAAATTATTAGACGAACAAAGAGTCGTTTTAGAAGAGATGAAACCCACAATCGATATCTATGAAGGTAATTTAATGAGAGCCGAAAACGAGATTACAAATTTAAAAGATCAAATCGAAAAAGAACATCATGAAAAAGAGAAACAAAAAAGTTTTTTTGAGAATGAACATGAACAACTTTTGAGAGTAGTTGATCAATTGCATGATGAGATTAAAGAGAATGAAAGAAGAGTAATAGCAAACAAACAACAAGAAAAAAATCATGAGCTGGATTCTTCAAGCGAAAATATGGATAGGGATGAATTATTAAAAGAGTTAACAGAATTAAGAGAATATAAAAAGTCACATGAGTTTAGTAGATTGAAATGGGATAAAGAGAAAGAACAATTGAAAATGCATAATGATTCATTAAATAAAGAATACCAAGATATTTATAAAGAATTGACACAATTGGAAACTATTCAAAGAGAGAACGAGGCCTTAAAAGAACGAATCAAAGAGTTTGAGAGTGAGAAGAAAGACCCGAACTTACAATATAAAAATGTAACATTACAGAATGAAAAAGACGTGGATGTCACAATGGATAAAGGATCATGGTGTGCACTATGCGATAAAGAAGGCCATTCCAGTGTCGAATGTCCACAGGTCACAAATTAATGTATATGCATACAGAACATATTCTTATAGATTGATAACCATGCCATCAATATTATACGCAACATAGACTAAAAAGTTTTCAAATTTAGAGAACTATATACTATTTTAAATTATATTTAAGTTACTAAAATCGATTTAGTATGTGTATAATATAATAAAAATCAATTGAATAATATAGTTGTCTAGAGAAGCTGACAATTATATACACTTACTGTGTTAACAGGTTATGAGGATTGCTGCTAAGGGAAGGAACTTCCAGTGTAAACTTAGTAGTGCTTATAATTTTGAGAAATGGTTATACAATTTTTCTATTCAAATTAACTTAGAACCTTTGGAGTTATTTGATTACTTTAAAAACGGGGATAGAATAACCAGTTTAACTGAAGAGGTTAAAAATGGGAAGACTTCAGAAACAACAGTCTTCGAGGTTTTAGATACGTATTAAATAATGCAATTTTAGCTAGTTGTGAAGAGCATGTTCTGAATGAAATTCAAAACTTATACATTGATAGGGTTAGTTGTAAATCTAAAGATGCCTTAGAGTTTTTAAAGAACAAATATGGTTCCCAAAAGGTTTGTAATTTGGTCAAGATACTCTATCAATATTGTGTTGTTGAGTCAAAACCAAAGTGAGAGAGCCATGGAATTTATACCAAGTTTACTGTAGTTATTGAGAAAGTATTTGAGATTCCAGCAAGTGTTGATGTTGCAGGACAAGAAAGGAAAAATTGAGATTCCTATAGAGCTTTACTGATGATTGTGAATCAACTATTAAAGATAGTTTACTGTATCTATCAATTAGGAAACTAAGATACCATAACAAGATAAGATGATCTAGTTTGTTGAAGTTATTCAGTGGAAAAACTAAATGAATGGGTAATGCAGACAGAAAGACCGTTTATTCACAGAAAGCTGAAGGTAATTATTATTCGAACGTATAACAGTAGTGAGTTTGTGAATTATAGATTCCATAACTTTTGTTTGAAGACAGGCATCGAATACCAACTAACTGTTCCGCATAATAGTTTTGAAAATGGTGCTGTTGAAACAACACACTGGCCAATTGTAGATAAAGACAGAACATCACTTCAAGCAGGACCGTACCTCCCTCATTATGGACAGAAGATGTAACCTGTTCTGTTTACTTACTGAATGAACTGCCTGTTTTACAGAAAACAGAACATTGTTTCTTACTCTATTTGGAATAAAGTGAGTGTGAAAAACTTTAAGATTAATCATCTCAGGCCATTTGGCTGTCTTGTGTATCACCCAGAATCTCAAATAGTCTATACCTCAAATCAAATTGAATTTGATGTTAATGGATAGCCACCAGTTGACTCAAAGGAGGCCGAGACATCTCATAAGTTTGCTACATCAGTGCTACGAGGCATCCTGGTGTTTCTTCCAGGACTGCAAACTAATGGTAATATTAAAAGTAACATAGCTGATAAGATTGGTACAGGTGATTACCCAAGAAGACACAGTACAAAAACAGATAAAGATGATATGGCTTGAAGTGAGCATGGCCGTAACAGCTGTTCCTCTCAGAGGGGCGGGGCCTTAGTCCAGTTGATGAATTCTTAGACAAGACAATTTATCAAGCTCCTTGAATACATATATTTTCTTTAGACTTGATGGACTGCAGTGTATACAAACAGGGCCCGAGAGGCTCTAATTTCAGTAAATTCATTTCTCATCGAGTTCAAATCACTCTAGAATGAAACAGTTTCCATTACCAGTGCATAAAATTCAATCACAAGAACAAGTGAAGAGGTATTTGAGAGGCATCAACGAGTTTTCGCTTACCCTTGGATCCATTGAGTTGGGTTAAGCCTTGTATAAACAATAGGAATTGCCTAATATAGTTAGATGAACAATTTAAAAATACTTGTTCCTTTGGATTTCGAATTTCGAAATTTCGAATTTTAAAAGTTTCTTTTCTTTTTTTTTGCGTGTTCTTCTGCGTGGTTTCCGTGACATCCCTGGATTCCTGACTCTGTTTACCTCTGAGTTAGAGAGTCAGACGGCCAGTAAGCCCACAGTGAGACAAACACCCGATTGCAATAGATCGCAATATATAAAAACAGAATGCTAATATAACATCAATTACAAAGTATTAAATTGAATAACATCATCCTTACCTCTTGTATTAAGTAATTGTGGACAAGTTCAATTTGGTAATTGATCTGTTTCTATTAGAGAATTTTGAGATCTTTTGTTTGAAAACAATTGATGAGTCAATAAATTTTATATATATACATATATATATAGACATATATTTTCACAAGAACCATTGATTTTTTTCATATCTTTGGTTATATATTCTCTCTTCTCTAAAAATTGTTCAACCTTTACTCAATTGAACAACTGAAATTTATTATTAGTCATAGACACACATATATACTAATATATTAATAAGACCAACATTACACACAGTTAAATATGGTGTTTCCGATTTTACCACTATATGGTTCTAACGCTATCAATGTAATCATTGAAAAACCTTATTTACTATTATCGGGCCAAGCTCTATTAGACGGTTCTTCTTTCAATGACGAATCCTCAATCATTGAATTCGTTTACAAATTCAATTCATTGAAAATTATTTCAATTCAACTGGACGATTTAAACACATTTAATGGTGATTCGATTGTTAATCTATTGAATAACGGCATATCAACAATTTTCACTAAAGATTCTTCTTTAAAATCTCAATTGATACAAGATTTTAATGTACCTTCTGAGAGAATTGTTTTATTTAATCCAAAAAACTCATCATATGAGAATAAATTCATTGTTGTCGATGATTTTAGCTCTTCAAGAATTGTTAATGCTGATGAAATTACATTAGATTTATTTACAAATACTGTATTACAGTCAATCAGAACTGATCGTACTGATAAATTGTTTACAACTTTAGTTGTAGATGAATTTGAAAAATGTTTAGGTTTAGTTTATTCATCAATCGAATCGATCAAAATCGCTATTGAAAAAAAAATAGGATGCTATTACTCGAGATCTCGTGATGAAATCTGGATTAAAGGCTTGACTTCAGGAAACACTCAAGATTTATTATCAATAGAAATTGATTGCGATGGAGATTCGTTGAAATTTGTCGTTAGACAAAATGGAAATGGAAATGAAAAGCCAAATTTTTGCCATTTAAACACAAATACTTGTTTTGGTGACTTCAATTACGGTTTACAAACTTTAGAGGAAACTTTAAAAGAAAGATTAGTTAATGCTCCAGAAGGATCCTACACAAAAAGATTGTTCAACGACAGTGATTTGCTAGATGCAAAGATCAAAGAAGAAGCTGAAGAGTTAACTGAGGCTAAAGATAAAAAAGAATTATCTTGGGAAGCTGCTGATTTATTCTATTTTGCCATGGCAAAATTAGTTAAGAATGGAGTGTCATTGAGAGATGTTGAGAATAATTTGAAAATGAAACATTTAAAGATTACAAGAAGAAAAGGTGATGCTAAACCAAAGTTTATCCAAAACAAAAAACAAAAAACTGAAGACGTTACCGAAGTGGAAAGAGATTTAACAAATAAACCAATCCATTTGAACGTTATACAATCTTCTAATGCTTCTGACGTTGAAAAAGCTATCTCACGTCCAATTCAAAAGACTTCAGAAATTATGCATCTAGTTAACCCAATCGTTGAAAATGTCAAGGAAAAAGGTGACAAAGCCTTATTGGAGTACACAGAAAAATTCGATGGAGTAAAATTATCTTCACCAGTATTAAGCGCTCCTTTCGCAGAAGAATATTTTGAAGGGTTAACTGAAGAAATGAAGGAATCTTTAGACTTATCCATCGAAAATGTCAGAAAATTCCATGCAGCACAATTACAAACAGAAACAATGGTCGTCGAAACCCAACCTGGTGTCATCTGTTCAAGATTTGCAAGACCAATTGAGAAAGTAGGTTTATACATTCCAGGTGGTACTGCAATCTTACCAAGTACTGCTTTAATGTTAGGTGTTCCAGCAAGGGTTGCAGAATGTAAAGAAATCGTTTTTGCATCACCACCAAGAAAATCTGATGGTAAAGTATCTCCCGAGGTTGTTTACGTCGCATCAAAGGTCGGTGCTTCAAAAATCATTTTAGCAGGTGGTGCTCAAGCTGTTGCTGCAATGGCCTATGGTACTGAATCGGTGCCAAAAGTTGATAAGATTTTAGGCCCTGGTAACCAATTTGTGACTGCTGCTAAGATGTATGTCCAAAATGACACACAGGCTCTATGTTCAATTGACATGCCTGCAGGTCCAAGTGAAGTTCTAGTTGTATGTGACGAAAACGCTGATGTTGATTTTGTTGCAAGTGATTTGTTATCACAGGCTGAACATGGTATCGACTCTCAAGTTATTTTAGTAGGTATTAACTTATCCGAAAGTAAAATTTCCGAAATTCAAAATGCTGTCGATAGACAAGCTAATGATCTGCCTAGAGTTGACATTGTCAGAAAATGTATTGCACACAGTACAATCATATTATGCAATTCCTACGAAGAAGCAATTGATATGTCAAACAAATACGCACCAGAGCATTTAATTTTACAAATCGAGAATGCACAAGATTATGTCAAATTAGTCGATAATGCCGGTAGTATTTTTGTTGGACAATACACTCCTGAGTCTTGTGGTGATTATTCTAGTGGTACAAACCACACTTTACCAACATACGGTTACGCAAGACAGTACAGCGGAGTTAACACTTCCACATTTCAGAAATTCATTACTTCTCAGCAAATTTCACCAGAGGGTCTTCAAAACATCGGTAAAGCAGTGATGTGTGTAGCAAAAGTAGAAGGTTTGGATGGCCATAGAAATGCAGTCAAGATCAGAATGCAAAAACTTGGTCAATTACCAACTAACTTTGAATGAATATGATTTAATGACCAATGATAGATACGAACTTTTGTAATAAAACTGTAACACTTTGGACATATATATCTAACTATATAATTTAATGCTCAAATGAATAACTTAATTGTCTGCAACGACACACTATCGTTCATAAGACAGATGGTTCAGGAAACATTGCACATACAATGTCCTCAATAATTGATCTCGAGAGAGTTCCTTTGTTAAGAAACTTCTTTTGTCATTACTGTTTTTAGTCACATGACTTTTATATACCTTATCCAATAGAAAATGAATCAGATCACAAAGGATTGCAACAATTCTTTGTTGGAATTAAGTTTTAAGAAGATATGTTGTTTGGAACCTGTGAAGGCATCTCTTTAATCCAAGAATAATACTAATAATACAATAATCGTGATATATATATTTCAATTAATCTAAAGATAGTGATACTCTCTGGTGAGAACTACCGTTAATACTAATATTTCGACCTTTTTCTTTCAAATTAAGATAGTTTGGTTTTATTTTTTTTTGCTTTTTAGCTTATTGACCATATACAATTAATAATAATGAGATCAACATTTACAGTGATGATGAGAAACACTGGGACTGTTATGCAAATGGCTAAGAGATCCAAGAGAACCGTAGAGCCGTTGTTGCCTCCATTGCAATTGTACAGACGTATTCTAAGGGAACATAAGAATCTACCACCGTTACAAAAAGAGCTCGGAGACAAATATGTCAAGAATGAATTTAAATTGCATAAGAGCACTGATAATCCACTGCATATTGTTGGGTTTCTAACTAGCTGGCAAGATTATCTCCATATGATAACTAAAGGGGAGTGGGAAGAAGAAAGGTTATCTACCTCTGTCCTTGAGAAATTGTCGTCGGATCAAGTCGTTCAATTATATGAACTCATGAAAGAAACTGAAGCACTATCAAGGGAAAAATAGAATACCCGCTCCCCTCCCCTTCCCCCATCATTTATTCAAATATCTGTAAAAATCGATTCCTAACCATGTTCAAAACGTGCATAGAAGAGCCTCGGAAATGATATCATATAACTAAGACTTGTAAATAACAAATGGAAAAAAAAAATTACTATGTATCAAATAAATAACTTATTGCATTCATGTACCTAAGTAAATAAGCATTTCATCAAGAGTATATGTCACAAATGAGAGACAGTCATTGCAATTGTAGTCATCTGGAGATGTCATTTTGGCAGTATGCCTGTGGGTCTTCCTATATAATTTTTTTGTTACCCGTAAATATTTTTTCAAAGCTTTAAATTTTTTTTTCACTTCGAAGTGAAAAAAAAAACTTATTGAAAGCAAAAGAATCGATGAGTTTATTGAAAACATATCAATCACTTCTATAAAAATTATATTGAGGTCTAGAGATTTGTTTAAACTTAGTGGATTAGTTCAACCTTTTGAATCGACTGTTTCATTGGGATAAGAGTGAACTTTTAGTTGCCTACAAAAGTGAAGATATACCCGAACCGTATAAAATTTGAGCAAAACCTTGATTTTTGAGAACTTCTGCATTTAAAAAAACACACTTTTGTTTCCCTGTGTCTAGATTTTTATAGAAATCATGAGTGAGACCAAGTTTAACTACGTGAAAACAATGAAGAATGGGTTCTTAGTGGTCCCATTCAAATTACCAACCCATAGAGCATTTGAAAACAACCCAGAACTGAATAATAATTCATTCCACTATATCTATTTGAAGAAGCATGTTAAAAAGGATTCCGATGAGGAGAAGAATTGTTTGTTTGCAATCAATCTACCTATTCTAAGTAACGTGGAACTAATAAAAAAAGTGTTTAATACTATTTGCACAAAGAATGATACTGTTGCATATGTGGAGAAACTTTTACATTATGATGAATTCGGTTTAGAAGAAATAGATTTGTCCAGTTTGACTTCCGATCTGATGAGCAACAACTCTAGTGAAGATCAGCAACTTGCTGCTAAGGAAAATAGATACACACCAAGAAATACATGTTTGATCAAGTTCGTCGATGAATCAAGTCTGGATAACTGTTATGACTCTATTAAAAAATATTGCGATTTAATACAGAAGAAAAAAGAAAAGGCAACATTTATCGAATGGGAATATATCTCACCCAGTATATCTACATTTATAAATTTCTATAAACCGGTAGACATCGATTATTTGAAAGAAGATATCAATTTCCACATGAAAATATTTGAACAGAGAGAAAATATCGCAAAAGAGGAAGCACAAAGCTCTATTGTCGATGAAGATGGTTTTACATTAGTTGTTGGTAAGAATACAAAGAATTTGAATTCTATCAAAAAGAAAATACTCAACAAAAACCCATTATTAAAGCATAACACTAAAGTGAAAAAAGGAAATAGTATGGTGGATAAGAAAATCAAAGAAGATTTTTATAGATTTCAAGTCAGAGAAAGAAAGAAGCAAGAAATTAATGAATTATTGAGTAAATTTAAGGATGACCAAGAGAGAATAAAGATGATGAAGGCTAAGAAGAAGTTTAATCCATACACTAACAATTTATAGACTATATAAAGTAGAAATCTAAGAAACAAAATATGTTACCATGATATTATAATTTTATTCTTTTATTATTATTATTACATATATAAAAATATTCAATTGTTTTATTTACAATACATATTAAATCATAAAATATAGAGTGTTTATAGACATATCCACATGTGTTTATCGTTTTATTAAATTATATTATGATCCCCAAATGGATCAGAAGTATCCCCTGACACTGAAACAGAACCATGTTCTAATGAGCTTATGTGTGATGGAGGATCTCTGCTTCTCGATGGGGGACCATTGTTGTCTCTGTATCCACTTTCGTCGTCGTAATCTTCATCATCATCTGTTTCGTAGTAAGAAGATGCATCTGAGACATCACTATTGTAGTCATTAACTTGATCAAGCCCGCTCAATTCGTCGTACATCTTCAAACTTTTGACTAGTTCATCGTTGGCATGAACTAGAGGTCCTAATAATTCACCATCCTGGATCAATTGGATGTACTTCAGCACTTTTCTTCTTAAAGATCTACATTTTACAAACAAATTTGTTGCCTCCACATCGTCGACAGAAGCCTGTCCTGATCGTAATTGCATCAATTGATTTCTCAATGCGATCGATGCAGATAATGAGTCTCCGATCAAGATCCTAACCTTAGGAGCCTCTTTATTCAAATCAAATGCTCTTGCCTTCGACGACGACGACTTTGCTTTGAATTGGCGGTACAACTCCACAAGCCCATTGTAAGTGTTACTGGATAACCTGTTGTTTTCTTCAATGAAATTCAACCAGCTTATGAACGCATTAGAAAAAAATTTAGTCTTCTTATTATTAGTTGTGATTGTATTTTGTATTGCCAGCAATAGCTTCTGATCATTGTAAAGCTCACGAAATTTACAATTGTTATAAATTATAAATTCTGACAATAGGTTAAAACAGTTCTTCTTTATATTAATATTGTCGTTGTACTTCAACAATTTTCTTATCTTTCTAGCGGCCTCCTTCTGATTGTCGACGTATAACATATCATCTCTAGGACCATCTATCAATTGAATTAATTTAGTGGTCTTTTTAGCGAAAAGAGTGCTGTTGTCATCTTGAGAAACCAGGTCTTCTAAATAATCACTGATCTCAGTATGCTGATGATCGGAAAGAAACCCCATTATTTTTTGCCCAAATTAATAATTCTCTTCACTTAATATCAAAATTCGTTCTTTTAATGGTTGCAATTCAAAATTCTCTTCAAGATTGAATTGATATATATTTGACTGAATAATTCGTATAGAGAAAACCTTTCAAAAGAAAAATAAAGGATACTTGGTAATGTATTTATAGTTTCGTTTGGCACTTGAAACACGATGTAATTTACAATTCTTCAACAGACAAAGGGAAGACACCAGAACAAATCAATTATCTGTTATCTATCTAATCTTCCAACCTTTTACAACAAGGAAATTATATTGTCAGCTACCTCTTTGAATAGATTGGATAGAATTAACTTAAAAAAGAGAAATGAATTGATATGAATTAAAATAAGAGACTTCTGTGTGTACGTGTAAAAGAAATAAACAAATAAACAAGTCATAACAAATAAAATAAACTTACGGCTCAGATATTCCCATAAAAACTCTCTTGAAATCAAACTAAACAACCAAGCAGAACAACAGAAA
>JAJLTH010000129.1:0-24096 GCA_030568035.1 Tetrapisispora nanseiensis
TTTAGGAGCAACAGGAGAAAAAATATCAAAAATTTATAATGACACAAAATCCAAGATTTTAACTAAAAAAAAAATTAAAGAGAGGCTCCAATATAGAACAATTAGAACACCAGAATATAAATACTATTGGAGTGAAGTACAGGCTTGTCATGAAGTATCCGAAATAAATAATTCATATTATTACCGACATATTACACCGAGTACATTCCAGGAACATGTTATGCAGAAGATTATGAGGATTGAACATAGTGTCAGGAAATTTATGAAAAGAAAAGATAAGAAAAGATGGTTACTATATCAATTAGAAAAACATAGTTATGATTATTTTGATTTAGGATTGGACTTTATGGAAGGAACCTTTGATATGATAACTGATGTTTGGGAGAGATTAGAGACATTTCCGAAATTATTACTTTTAGGGATTGGTCATGTAATAACGAAGATTGTACATTGATTATATCTCATTTAATTTAGATTTCACATTCGATCAGAAGTAACAAACCGATACAAACTTTTACTGTTACACACAATTAAATTGAAACATCTTCAATATATTTTGCTAACCATGGAGCGAAATATATTGAAGATGAAGATGAAGATATTTACGTCACAATAAAAGTATTGGCTCGATTTTTTGTTTCTGCGATGATTGAAAGAAAAAGAAAATATTAGTGTAATGTAATAATTTTGGAATCATGTTAATTGAGTCACTTTGGAATTATAGACAAGAGTAAATGAAATTTGTCATTTCCATTAGTGATGAAAAGGTCAGTTAACAATTGAAGTTTTTTATTTTTTATTTTTGGTTTCAACTCTCTTTCAAATATCATTGGTAATATTATGTTTCCTATCTTTCTTTTATTTCGCCATGACATCGTTATCATATATATTTTTTCTCACTCATTATCATATTTTTTTTAGTTTGATTCTGTTGTTCACTAAATACCTAAAGTTACAATATTAACTACTATTACTTATTCGTTAAACTTAATTATTTTGATATAATATTGTAAAAAAAGAATAAAAAGAATAAAAATTAAAATAACAAAATGGCATAGCATAAAATAAAATAACAAAATGGCATAACATACAATGAAATAAATTAAAATAAAAAATCATAAAAAAATTACAACATATAATAACAAAAGAACATAGCATAATGACCTGCAATATTAATGGTATCGCATAGCCTGTCATAATAAATAAAATAAAAGCATTAAAAATAAATCATAAAAATGCATAGCATAATGGCCTGCAATATTAATGGTATAGCATAGCCTGTCATAATAAATAAAATAATAGCATTAAAAATAAAATAACAAAAGAACATAGCATAATGGCATGAAATAATAAAATAATATTTTATTTTTATAAAAGTTTGAATATATATCCGATAACAAGTTCTAACTTTTAAATATTTTTATTATCTATTTTAAAATTTATATTAACCAGAAATAATTTAAACCATTTCAAATGTTGATAGTTTTTAAAGTTCTAAGAGTTATAACAAAAATATATTTTGTAAATATTTAAATTCCATATTCAATGACGCCTCAGATAAGATATTGTTCATCGCAACATCTAAAACTGAAAAGGTTCAGACGATGGAAACCTTGGTTTAAATACTAAAAGGTTTCTTTAAAATTTTATAAAGTTTTACTGTTGACGGCATTACATTATTATGTATTCCAGGATATTAATTATTCAGAAAGGGCAATTAAAACCTTTTATTACTGTAATTCTGTTTCGTTTAAACATTATAGAATAATTAAATAATGACTTGGTACTTCTACATATTTCTGTTTTCAATTACATAGACTAAAAACAGAACACCGTACAATTTAAATTCGTGGCTGATATTGAATACAATTCCTAGAACTGAATTATGAGATCTGTACGGGCTGCTGTTGAAACTTGTACATTTTAGTCATCGAAGTTGGCAAAGCCTATATCAATCCAATGTATGCATATTTGTATAAGCGTAATAAATGCTACTTTGAAGAGCAGGACTCTTCCAATGGTATCGTTTAACCTTATTAATAAATTCATTTGAATATACGTCTCAAACAAGTATAGTTTTAAAATTAGTGAAACAGGAATGTTGTAGTATCAGATACAAAAAAGGTGATCTAACAAGTAATGTGAAACATTCCGGAATGACACCCAACAAATAATTTCCGATAATTACCTAATAAGGAGATTATGAATGAAAGTCATCCAATTTCTGATTAATTGCAATAAGCAATTTAGATAATGATCGTTCGCCATATATCTAATTAACTACTCCATGAAGGTTAGTGACACTAATTAATTACTTTGTAATTTCTCACATATTGTCACCGACATATATAATTTCCGACAGATGCCATCTATTACAGGAAAAGCAATCGAACTTTGTGTCCAGTATTTAATGATTACAGTTTTTCAAAATTCTATTCGTAGTAGTTAACCATTTGCGCAGTTCATCATTGCACTTATTTTTTTAATCATTAATTTAAATAAATATATATTTATGAAAATTAACAGAACAACGTTATCATCTATTTTACCCAAAAGAGCAGGTAAACTAATCAAAAAAATTAAAAGATCACCTCTACAAACTTAACACAATAATTTGTTTTAATGCGGACAATAATCATTTGATTACAGGCCATTTCACCTTGTTTAGTTTCTTACTTTTGATATACTAGATCACTTATAATTGCTAACAATTATTAAAAATTTGCTATGGGAGCTTTCATAATTTGCTCTTAAAAAATTTGAGTACAGTTTTAAGCTGGCAAAAGTAAATAGATAATCTTAATCCTTACATTTTTTTACAATCAAATATACAGATAGCGTTATTTTTTATAATTATGAGGTTTGTGAAATAAGTCCTGTGACATGTATTTGATTCATCATAACCTAGTTTCTTATTCGAATGATTACTTCATTTTCCAACATTGCATAGTGTAGACACGCCAATCTAGCATACAATTTTGTGATCTTTGAGGTCTGCAATAAAAGTTTGTCTTATATTAAGGTTATAGCGACTCAGACCGAATTTTAAATATTGAATAGCACCATAGGGATGAAAAAAAACATGACAAATGCATATTCAATCTGTTTTACAAATCTTGTAAATCTAATAGATTTATATAACAACAAGTCCAATACGAAGTATGGTGTGATACCAAACTTGTTAACATCTATAACTATAATATCAAAAAGGCATTCCTTGTTTACCGCTTTCAAAAACAAAACTTTGAAATTGCTAAAAGAACTTGAATCTATTCAGTTTACTTTAAGTAGCAATAGGTTTCTCAAAAAATGGAATTAAACACTTTTTCACCCTGACTGGATTTAATCCTTTTAAAGAATAAGTAATCTACTGATCTTATGGTGTGCTTCGCTGTGCTATGTTTATTTTTCTCAATTTTTTATTTCAGTGATTTTACAACCTAGTATACCTTGTCCATTCCAAGAATTTGATGGAATCAATTTCAAATCTATTATTTCATCTGATGAAGGTCTTAAAATTTTCAACGAAACATCTCTATTTATATTTGATTGTAGAATCAATTTAATATCATTTAAATTGCGATAGTCATTATAATTCAAATTATTAATTTGAATCAATTTATCATTTTCTTTCAGACCTGCTTTAAAGCTTGGAGAATTTATTGATATTTCTGAGAAAAAAATAAATGGTTTCAATGAATTTTTATTTGGATCACTATTATTAACATTTAAATTTAAATTTAAATTTGTTTTGTTATTTGATAAAATTGAATTATTATTTAAATTTTCAAATAGTATGTTAATAATTTTTTGTAGGTCATTTTTTAACATTATGATATTTCTTTTTATAAATTTAATTGATATTAGATCTATATCATCTCTTGGGAAGCCATCAACTAAATAATTTTCATTATTTGTGTCGTCACTATCATTAATCAATAAATTTAATTTATTTATATAATTGTTTAATTCTAATTCTACTTTTTTTTTCAATTCAATCAACTCTTCAATGGAGAGTTGATCAATGATATTTAATTGAGTAGTGATACTCGAATCAATTTCGTACTTTTTTGAAATTTCAGAACTCAACGACATGATTTTTGGGAGAGACTATTCAAGTTCAGTGTAAGATTTTGGTAATGTTTCCTATGAATTGTCTAAAAAACTATTAAATAAATATACGAATATATGAATTTAAATATATATATATATATAATTATTAATAACCTTGTTTCATTGCCGTTATAAATGCAAAAAACAGGCAATAATAAAAAAACTTTAAAAATGTAGTAATTAAATACGAACTGTAATTAGAATTCATTGAAAAACCACAAATATATGAAAAAAGATGTTCTAATAATGTATGAGGTCATTATACTTTGGTGATGTTAAACAATTAATTCATACATTAGAAGTTAAACGTTCGAGTATTGAGTGTTGACCACACACTTATATATATATAGATATTAATGAAATATTATTAATCTTGTGAGATAGTTAAACAATTAATGAATTCTAAGAATCACTTTATATATATATTCACATGACGAATTAAGGTGTTTCCGATAGAATAGATGAGATAATATTATATATATATTATATATATATATAGTGCTATTCTCGAATAAAGGATAAGATCCTTTTCATTTCTTCCAGCTGTTCTGACACTATTTGTATGTTAAATGGGATATTAATAATTATTGCCGTTGCCGTTACCTTTGTGGTTGTAAAGTTATAAAATTGTATAAGCAATTAATTAATTATGTATTTGGTGGTAGATATCACATTAAAAAGAAATTAAAAACAACAAGAATAAGAAACAGAAACAGAAACAAGAAAAAAAAAAAAGGATGATGATTTTGGTGTTATTTTTGATGTTTCCTACAGGAAAATTACCAAGATGAGAGAGATTTGCATCCGACCGAAAGGTTGAAGGGTTGAAGGGTTGAAATAGATTGATTTCTATTATATAAACCGACTTGTGATGTGTTGTGTGTGTGTGTGTTTATTGTCTTAGAAGAGGAAGAACAACAACAGTCTTCAAACACCATCAAAACTCACCTTGGATACATTTCATTTATAGGATGTGTATTTGCAACAAAATGGGTAACATCAAAATGATTGGGTGTAAAAAACGGCATGAAGAGACCCGATCCAAAATTTGCCTACAATTTATGGAAAAAAGATCAGCACTTGTACATCATTCTCTTCTCTAGAATGCTTTTTTACCTGTATCCTCTCATATTATTATTCTTTTGAGAGAATTGTGTTGGTTGTACATAGATTTGTCTCTAGGAAGTGTCATAGCTTCAATGAAAAGATTCCGAAAGAAAAAAAGGCAAAAAAAGGCAAAAAAAGAAAAACACATAATAGTCCGTCGTATACAATAAAACTCGTACAATGAATATTTCAACAATATTGTTTTTTTTTTTTTCGTTTTATTCACCAATTAATACGAATCAAGAAGTTCTGTGTAGGATTGTAACTTGTCAAAGACAATTTAATAAATAATAATTTCTTTTTTTTTTTTTTTTTTTTTTTTTTTATTTTCTCTCTCTGGTTGCACGGCGTATTAGTGTATTACAGATTAACACAAGACAAGATGCGCATGCTCATTGATGAGATTATTATGAATTGCAAATAAAATTTCTACAGTGAAAAGTCCTCATCCAAGATAATTTATTATAAATTAAAGTTTTTTGCCTGTCTCTACGACTAAGTGGGACAGTTTCCTATTGAAATTGTAATTTTATAATTTTTTTTTTTTCTCACTCAAAAAGAAAAAGACAACATTAATCGGTAATTATTATGCTATTAAATGCTGCAATCTTTCTTAGATAAGAACATATGAAAATTTGTATTGCGTAATAATCAATCGATGAAAAGAATATTATAGATATATAGATATAAAGATATATTCATGCAATTATATTACCCCAAAAATACTCCCAGACACACACGGACACGCACATATGTTTTTTGGTACCAGTTCGGTAAATGAATCAATTAAATGTCATGTTTCCTTCACATCTCTCTTTCTCACTAATTCACAAGAGATTCTTGCATAAAAATTATTCACTCTACACATTTGCACCGAGTCAAAAGAAGAAATGAAAACAACACAAGTATTAATGACTACTTTATTCCCTCTTTTCTTTTTTTTTTTTTTTTATTCATTTTTTTCATTTTTCTCATTTGCCTGTTCCCTGTTCTCTGCTTGCGGTAGATGAAAACTCCAGAGAAAGATTACGAAAATAAGAAAGAAATTATTGGGATTCTTATTAACTTGCTTCTCTGCTACTGATTGATTGGTATTCTCTCGAACTGTTTCTTACTTAATTGAATTTCAAATTGCCTATAAGATTATTTTTGCATTGTACGAAAGGTTTATTGAACTGCTAGTGATAACATCAAAAAATGAAATGCGTGTAATTAATTTTAAAACATCGAAATATTGAAATATTAAAATATCGAAATTTCGAAGGTAATAATTTTTATCTTCTACATCATTTTCTTCTTGCAAATGCAAATTAATAAAAAAAAAAAAAAAATAAATTATTACAATATAATATTATAATATTATGATGGTAATAATTAGGTGTACATGCATAACTGTTCTCTACATGCTATCTTATCTCCTTTAAATTCGTATTACTTCAGGGTACAAGTAATTGTCACAGGAAAACATTTTCCTTTTACTTTCTTTGTATACTAAGAAAGTAAAGAATTATTTTTTATATACCTTTAATTATTGGTAATAGTAACATTTAACAAACAAACCTCTTTATATATATATATATATATATATATATATATATAATATATATATATAGAGAGAGGGAGGTTTAAATATATAATATAAATATCATTTAAAGGATAAAAAGTATAATTATCAAATTAGTTCATTAATGTTATTGATACTTTTCTTATTGAAATGTTTCTATTAGAATTTGAGTATTTATTTATTTATTTTTATCTTTTTACTATTCAATCCTTGTTCGTATTATGCTCTTATTTAATTATTTTTATTCAGTTTTTGTATATACGCATGTATTAATATTTTGTCATCTCAATTACAAAAACAAGAAAGAACTAAATAAATTAAACAACTTTCACCATTCCATAACTATTCTGAAAGTATATTTAATTCTCAAATTTAAACTTCATTTTTTGCATCTCAATCTACTTCCACTTCCCTTTTTATTATTACTATAAATTTAAAACAACTACAACAACAACAACAAATTTAGGTAATTCCAAATTTTTAAAAAGTTAAAAACAATATTAATATAAACAGAGCTCAAGATACCAATTAACTACATTTATTTTATTTGAAATTAAATGTTTTATTAATAATTTTTTTTTTGTACTTTTAATCGTGAATTGACTTTTATTATATTTAATTGATTTTTTTTTTATTCTTTTAACTTTTTATATTTATTAAAATCGTTATTGCCATCATTGTTTTTTTACTTTATTTTATTTTATTTCCTCTTTTCATCAATTGATTAATTCTTTTATTCTTTAATAACAATAATTTTTTGTTTGTATTTTTTCTAATATCTCTCAAAATTTATAAAAAAAACCCCATAAAGATAAACAAAATTAATAATATAAAACTTCAAATCCAAATCCAAACCCAGATCCAAACCAATTGAATATCAAAAAAAAAAACTAAGGAATTTAAATATACAACATGAATATTCAACCTACTTATAGAGGCTTTATCGAAGATGAAATTGACGCTCTGTTAATTTTACAAGCTACTATCGATGGTTATTTGGTTACTGTGCCGAGAAGATTGTACGATATAGAAAGACCTTATTTAATCATATCAGGAAATATTTTCATATTCATCGAAGAACTTTCAGGGATTAAAAGATGGACTGATGGTAAAACTTGGTCTCCTTCAAGAATATCGACAAAATTCTTAGTATATAGAGAATACCTTAAAAAAAATAATTTGCAAGCAACATCCTCAACGACAACAACAACGACAACGACAACAACGACAACAACATCAATAACAAATGCAATTGATAATATAAACAATAATTCAATTAATCATGATGTCACTAATACTTCAGATAATAAAGTTAATAAATATAAAAAAAATAATAAAAATAAAAAAAATGACGGACGTAAATTTTCAATCGAAAAACAATCTCCAAAATTAACAAGTACAGGTATACAATTTAAAAATCAAAATGATTTAAATTCAAATAAAAGTAGGAAAAATAATCGTCATCTAACGGGCTTTGTGAAAAAAACATTATCAGTGAACTATAATAATCAAATTTATCACATTGTATCATATTATAATGTTGATGATATTTATAAGAGAAATATAATATCATTAAAGACTGACGTTTTTTTCAAATATATTAAACCATCATTATCTTTAATGAATGCTGTTAATGGAATTAAATTAACTTTCCAGACAAATAATAGTAAAAATATAAAAAAACCTATTAATGTATTGCAAGATATAAAATCAAGTGAATTATTAAAACTTAATAAACCAACTCAATTAGGTTCAAACACTTCATCTTCGATCTCCTCATCTACTTCTGGCTCGACATCTCCATCACCTCCAAATCCTTCAACAGGACAAAATAGTATAAAAAGGGAAAGAGGTTATCACAAGAAAAGTTATTCTGCTGCTAATGTAAATACAGCCCAATTAAGTTCAAGTTCGGGATCAGGCACATCGACAAGCTTAACTACAACAGACTTATCGTACACTCCAACTCTCTCTATGCCATTTGTGATTTCTCAACAACAATATCAACAACCTTTACAACCATTGAATACAATTAATGGTTCAACAAAACCAAATTTAAATTATAATATTAGTAATTCAAGTAAATCAAATATGAAAGGCTTAAATCCTAAATTTAATCCTCAAATTGGCCAATATCCCTCTTCAACAGGGAAATTTTACAATTTAACTAATAATAGTTCTAATAGCAGCTCAAATACTGTTAATTCAATAAGATATGACACAGAGTTATCAAATGACGAAAATAAAAATAAATATTTCAACCAAAATTTGAATTCGTATCAAAATAATTTCAATGTAAATAAATTTAATAACATGCCATTGGATAGCACTAATTTGGAGCTGTATCCTACACGGTTGACAAATGCGAACACGATCAGCAATCCAATCATAAGTAACAATAATAACAATAATATCAACAATATTAATAACATTGGCATGAACAACATCAGTAATAACAATTTGGTTAAAAATTCTACTAATACTGAAGGAAATGTGATGTACATGTCTGACTTTTCACAATCACAAAAATTTCAACCTCAACAACAATGGGCCCTAAATCAACAAATGTTGAATGGGGAACAACTATTAAATCAAATGTCATACGGCTTTGTCAACAATAGCCCATCCAATGATGTTCTTAATAAAAACAGTAACAGTGGAAACAATAATTATAACAATTTCGGTAATAGCGGCTACAACAGCTACAGTAACAATAACTATAATCAAAATAGTAACATTAATCATGGCAACAATGTTAACTTTACTAACCACCGTTGAGTCTATCATGAGCTTTATTAGAAGAATAAAAAATTAGGCTTCATTATTAATAATTATTTAGGGTGTCATTGTTGGATAAACAATGAGAGGTATTAACTATTGAAATAACTAATATGTATCAAATTATTTTACGGCATTCATAAGCAACAGCAAATTATTGATTTTTTTCTTTGCAAATATTGCTTGAATTTTCTACAAGAATTTAAGATATCAGAAATATTCAAAAATAGGATCGGGTGCAAACGAATGCATCCAGTTTGATATAAACAAAAATGCGAGAGCACAATTACATTTGAAGGATGAGATATGCAATTTTTATTTTAACGACTTTTTAATATTTAAGTGACTGTAAAATGAAAAAAACGGTATTAAAAGTATAACATATGAGAGTAAGTACTTAAATTTCAAAAATAAATTCTACCCGCTTATTCCATTACAAATTATAGGATTCTACATTGATAATCACAATATATTATTTAGATTTTACCTCCGGTAGTATAATTATCAACTTATCAATTGTTAAAAATTGCAATGATATAAATCACATCTAATTAAACGACAAGAAAATTTAGCACTATTATGGATATATTATCACTACATGTATAAGTCATGTCATAAATATAAATTTTAAACTTTAATTTATTTGGTCATCTATAATGACAAGGTATCTCAATTCTCGAATAAAAAAATATGCATGTTTTATGAACAATTGAGAAGATACATCTTTGACGAAATGTGAAAAATGGAAATTGAGAATAGGAAAATTTAATAGCAAAAAATATAATAATATGTAATTACTAAAAAAATATTTTCCAACAATTTTATTAACATATCTAAGATATATTAATGTAATAGTTAGATAATATTACAAAACTGTATTAATTTGTATCGGTGTCACATTTTTCTTAATTTATTGACATATTTTTTTCTGTCGTCCAAATCAAAATATGACAATTGAATCATCTAACACGAACATCTCGGGTTGTAATTACTTCAAGATCCTAAACCTTTTTTTATAATCTGGAGACATCAATTATCACAAATTCCAACATTAAGCAGAATTAAACAGTTGTGTTAAAGTGGATAATCATGAAATTATAGCTAATAAATTAAATATATTATTTTACGGTTTCCTTCATAAGCATACAATAATTAAAGACCAAAGTCAAAGACATCTATATCGTACAATAAAGTTTTACAATTTCTAGGGTATACTCATCATTTTATTGAATATAATAAATCTCTAATAAAAATTGTTCATTAATAACTTTAGATTGATGTTTTTATTTTCTATTTTTAATTTATTCATATTACTTCCTTCGTTAGTTTTGTCTAATGAAGTGAAGTTTCCTGAACCTCTAACAACCAACAACTTCAAAGAAGAAATAAGCCATGGATTACATATTGTCGAATTTTATAGTCCATATTGTTCTCATTGTAAATCATTAGCACCAACATGGAAAGATACCTATATTGAATTTTATGAGGAAGGGAAGAAATTAAATATACAGTTTTCTCAAGTGAATTGTATAGAAAGTGGTGATATTTGTGACATGGAACAAATTCAATTTTTCCCCAATATAAGATTGTACGGACCTTCTGGATTTATCAAAAACTATCCTAATAAAGCTAAGAGAACGAAAGAAAGTTTAATTGAATTTGCCAGGGAAAGTGCAAGTAATACAGAAAATTTTAGAGGCTCAAAAGAAGTGAGCAAAAGTAAGAATATTTCCGGCAATGAGTTAGAAAAATTAATAAGTAATACAGATTCAATTTCAGATTCAAATCAAAACGGTATCTTAGTCTCATTTTGGCCCACAAAAAATATGAAAAACTCTGACGATCAAACAACTTTTGAAGGTTGTGAAAACTGTTTACAATTTCAAAGAACTTGGAGCAAGCTTTCAACCCTCGCAGCAGATAATAAAATAGGAGTTTATCACATAAATTGTGAGGCCTATCGATCAGTATGTGTGAAATTGGGATATAAACATCTTACAGAAAGAAGCTTTGCGGAAAAAGATCCTGGAGTCGCTTACATTCTACCCAATAATAATATTAAAAAGTTTTGGAGTTATTCTGAGACATTTAGCTTGGAACCTGAACAATATATCAATCGGGCCATTAAATTAAAAAATAATAGCGAATCAAATGATATTTCAATAGAACATATTGTTACAATGTATCAAACTTATTTTATAAATTCCTCACCATCCAATACTTTAGGATCATCAGATATTCGTGTTATATATATTGATGAAGATAATCACCAATCTATCCCTGCAGAAATTATTGAAAAGATATCATCTTTTGATGCATATTTATACAAAGGAAGATCTGATTTATTTGGAAATTTAAACTTGATTTTTCCTCTAATAGAGGATAAAATCAATTATAATAATACAGAGCCAGTTAAGATGTTCAGTAAAGACTTCATAAATATGATGGAAAATGTAAATTTACCAGCGTATCTTATATGGAAGGACGGAAATATAATACCTAATATAATAACAGGAGATGCTAAATGTGATAATAAGTGTTTAACAGATCTTGCTATTGAAAAAATAAAGGATTTAAAATACTCAACTTTTTCTAAGTTTCCTAATTCAAAAAAGGAACTAAAGAAGTTTTATAAGTCAAATTCAAGTCAATACACAATTCTTCAATTTATCGACTTCTCAAGGAGCGAAGAGAGCATTAAAAAACTGGATAGTTGTCAAACTGCCATTTATGATCTGTATTATAAGAGAAGCCGTTTATATATCGATGTTGTTTTAAAATCAAATCCACATTTAAGAGATTTATTTGCAAGTATGGATTCAGGTAAAGTACTAAGCATTGACGAAAATTATAAAATCTTTAACATTTACAATAAAGTTAAAGATTTTAATGTTGATATCACATATGTTGATATAAATGAATCTCAAGACATAATTAAAATGCTGAAATTTTCGGAAGAAAATAGCAAATTTGAAAACGGCGATCTAGTAATAATTGATAAAAAAAGCCAGAAATTTTATTTTAAAGATATCTTTAACCAGAAATTAAGTGCAGATTCAAAACATAATTTAAGAGAAAGTTTGCTTTCATTGACGACACAAACAGTTCCGCAGTCGAATTTGCTATTGGATCATTACATTAATCCAACTAAATTCCACATTTTTGTATTTGTTGCTAGTGTGTTATCATTATTCCTCCTTTACAGAAATAGACGTTCGTTATCAAAAATTATGCATAAAAGAAAAACTGAAGGTCCAATACTGGGTAATTTTAAAGGTACCTTAAAGGACTGATATATATTTGCAAATAAAATAATACATAAATAATGATACTTGATGATAAACTTATTTGTTTTAGAAACACAAACTGTTTAAAATTTCAGATCACCAACCGTTTCTAAAGTTACGGCAGTTGAAGGTTCGGAGGCTCTGAGCACATTCGGAAGAAATGAATTGGATAAAGACTTGTTCGCATTAAGTTTATCGATTTTTTTATTTTGATGTTCTATAATTAATGACTGTATATCTTCTGAACTTGGACTCATTGTTGTATTATTGTTGGAATCATGAGTGTTTAAGTTTGTCGCAATGTTACGTTCTTTATTGGAAGGATCAATACTTTTGTCAATTTCTTTTGAAATAGGTTCTTTAATAATATTTTGGTTTATTTTAGAAGCATATATTTCCTCTGAAAGATTTTTAATACCTTTATCATTACTGTTATGGATATTCTCATCGGGCCTAGAAGACTCTTCATCGGTCATAACTTCATTTATTGTTCCTTTATTTGGGAGTCCAATGTCATTCAGAGTTTTATCAATACGGACGTTGTAATTGGCTTCTATATTATTATGCTTGTTATTTTTTATTGGATCAATTTTTTGAGAATTTGACTTATCAAAAAATTCAGGATGTTTTTCTTCAATGAATTGAAATAATAATGGAAAATGTTGATTATTAATATTGTCTTTATTTAATGTTTTTGGCTTATTTGGTAAACAACTATCAATTTGTAACAGATTTTCTACTATTTTATTTATATTCGAATCCATAACTTCAAGATGTGCCTGTGTTTCGTCCACATTTTGAAATAATTGATTCGAAATTGAACTAGATTTTTCAAAATTATCTCTTTTTTTGATTGTTTTTTTATAGATGCTTCGTATTGTTTGTAAAGAATTCTTTAATTGTGATTCTACCGTTACACTTTGTTTTATTTCAGAATTAATATCTCTTTGGATGGTCAAATGTACATTGGTGATATCCTTTTGAACATTCCTGACTTCTACTGAAACTTCACTAAAAATATTATTTAACTTCAATTTTTTATATAAACCATCCTGGTTAAGAGTAATGAGTTCCTTATAAGCAGCACTGGATTCAATCAGTTTCATTTCTTTAATCTATACTAGAAGTATTATTAGTATAATTTATCTTTTGAATTGTAATTTATAAATTGAAGTGAAATAAATTGAAATATGTTGTATTTATTAATATCAAATCCTAAAATAACTACTGATTAGAAATGGATTTCCTTGATGTATTTGTATCCAATTTTATAACGGATTTATCTTCTAAAACATATTAAATCAATTTTAACAAAAATAACCTTTAAATCAAGCCTTCATTTGTTCAAGTACAATCGGGAATAGGGTCTCTTATGTCAATGCATCCATCATATAAAATTGACCGCTATCATTTTTTTCATCTTTTTTCAGCTTTTCAATTTTGATAAATTACGATCTTGAATACAATTCAATGACTTAAAAGTATTAAATAAAGTTCTACATTATGTGGTTGAATGATATTTATATTCACTAGTCATTGTATAGCTACAAATATACACTTAATAAATAGCCAGGCGTATTCTAATTTAGTTTGTTAAACATAAACCGAATTTTATAATACTGCTAAATTTTGATTGATAGGTCACTATAGAAAGAACACACACCAAAGATGAGCCAAAATACAAGTATGTAATTATTAACATGTTTAAATAATAACATTAATTACACAAAGGAATTAATGTTGTTGTTGGTTTTTTGAATGCTATTTTGAAAGTTTCTACTAACATGCATTGTTAAATAGTATTGTTATTACTGCCTTACTATTTTTTTTTTTTAATCCATTCAGATTTCCAAGCAAAATATAATGACTACAAGATGACATTAGAGACATTACAATCAAAAGTAATTGAATTAACACATGAAAAAGATGAACATGAGATAGTTCTTAAAACCTTAAATGATACAGATTCTGAAAGAAAATGTTATAGAATGGTTGGTGGTGCTTTGGTAGAGAGCGATGTCAAGACAACTATTCCTATATTAACTAATAAGAAGGAGAATTTAATTGACACTATTGATAAAATGAAGAAAGATTTAATTTCGATTGCAGAAGAATTCGACAAATGGAAGAAAGATAACAAGATCCAAATTGTTAGATCGTAATATTTTATGCATAGCGTTAATTTCTAAATTAATAAAGAAATTCATATCAAACCAAACTAATTACTCAAAAGTATATAAATAGTTAAAATTTAATTTTAATTGATAATTACACAGTATACAATCAGCAATAAATATGCTTTAAGTTCAACGAAGAAACATGTCATAAGAAAAAAAAAAAAAATTTCGTAGATGAGTTTATAAATTAAGTTTGATTTACTATATACAAAAGATTTAAATAATAAAAACTTAGGGAAGCTAATGTTAAATTAATATTTTCGAATATACATAATCTTAATTCTTCTTCTTTTCTGGTGTGATCTTCTTTTGTTTTGAAATAATAACAAATAAGATAACAAATACTATCCAAGAACCGATAACACTATAAATAGATGTAATGTAAACCCAAGCGTTTGAAATTTCAAAACTTCTAGCATATTCGTCGTTAGCTAAATGACGAATAGCCTTAACATCTGTTTCCGAAATAAATGTCAACCCAGATCTTTTGTATTCGGTCAAAAAGGTGTAAACACCATGATGGTTTGGCAATTTAAATTCACCTGTGGTATAAACCTGAACTCCAGATTTGATATGTTTTGGTTTTAAAGTAATGCGGTAGTATGGGTCGACCAATCTTACTTCAAATTGAATATCATTAGCAACAAATGGTTCCCATTTCTCACCAGTCCATTCAGACAGTCCGATTTCATATTCAATATCGTCTTTAACCTTGTAAGGTACTTCAGAGTAAGGAGTACCGTTGGCATGTTTATGTTTAAAACCAAAACTTTTAACGATTGCTTTTTCTTTAAAGTTCCATTTCGATAGTTCTTGGACGAATTCATTATTTTCTTTATTATTCTTATTATTTAACAGATCTTGAGATCCGATCCAGGTAACTCTCGCATTGATTAGATTTTGAAATCCAACAGCTAAATAACCTTGGGAACCAGTTGTCCATGCTTCGTTATTTTTCTTTTTCTCAGATTTTAGAACGGTTTTTGTTCCTCTTGGGGCTCTTAAAATAGGAACGATTTGTTCACGATTATCTATCAAAGCTGCACTACTCTTTCCAAATTGCAATTGCTTTTCATCAGATGTAGTATAAACAAACTTAGCTAATAGTTCATTAGTAGAAATAGAAACATCGGACGAAGAACTTTTACTCAAATAATCTATCAATTGATAATCTTTCAAACTTGGGTAAATACCTAATTCATTTAAAAATAAACGAACAGAATCAACAACTGCACTTGGGGAGCTGACTGCCAAAATATTACCTCCATCTTCATAAAATTGTAATAAAGCTTTAGTGGAAACTAATTTATTAAAATGTTTACCTTTAATTGGGAAAATAATCAAATTGTCATAAATGTTATGTTCATTTTCAAATAAATCGACACTTGACGTATCATTGTTTATCTTTAAATATTCAATTTCAAATGAACGAGACTTCAATGAATCAAAGTATTTTGAATATTTTGATAGTTCTGTAATTTTTTCATCATATAATACAAGTGTTTTTGATGAGTCGATCGAAGCAGCTTGAATAATTGAGCAAAAACTCAATAAGAACAAAAATAATTGTAACATTATTCTAGTCAATCGTCCCTTTGTTTCTTTGTTACTTTGTGGTTGATTGCTTATTAAACAACTGTAATCACATTAAAAGAAAATAATTAAATATATAAGAATTAGATAACTAAAAAAACAATACAATTACACATGCCACATAATCATTACATTCATGTTAATTAAAATTAATTCAGTTTTAAGTTATTGTTAAATTTGATAAATTTTTGGTAGAATTATAAATTTCTTGATGGCTTAAAAAAAAAAACCTCGAAAAGAAAAAAAGTAACACTCACTCACTACACAGAGAAACGGAAACAAGGCATGGTGGGAGAAAACTAGTTTATTGTTATAAAGCTTCTCATATTTAAATTGAAAGTTTATTCTGAAGTTTTATATTATAATGAATCTGTATATAATTTAGATATTGTAGAGTTGGTGCAATTTTTTGAAAACTCGTTGGGAGCTTAAAGACAAATAAAAATAAGAGATTAGAATAGGCAAATATTTTGATTTGTATTCTACTAGAAAACAAAATTTTGAAATACATAAATCTACAGTTGCAAATACAAGGAGATGACCTCAGATAATTTGGATATTAATCCAAATGACTTCCTAGAAGCTTTTAAAAAATTACAGGAAGGTGAAAAAACTGCAGATGAGCTTGAAAAAAAATTAGATATAATGGAAGAAAAAATGGCGATTTTATTAAATCAATTAGATGTACTAGAATCTAATCATAACAAGTCACAAGAGGATTTGAATCCAAGGGATAACACAAATGATACAAATGATACAAATGATACAAATTAGTATAATATCAATTTAGGTAATTGAAAAAAAAGTATCTCCTCTCATCATATTAATTTTAAACAGATGAGGAAACAGCAAAGGTAAAAGAAAGTTATGATATTATGAATATGAATTAAAAATATATAGACATCAAATTAGTTACCGTCTAAGAGACATACTGATATTTTTGGAAATTCAAGTATTTGTCAATGGAATATCAGACCAAAAAATAAAGTTCTCGAAGTATCAGAATATGAAGAAAGTTTCAAAATATGAGTATCAACTTTAATAATATAAGATAACAATTCCTTCGATAGTAAATATTAATATAACCTTACATAAAAATCTAGGATATATATAGTGATTCTGAATATAGTCAGATCACCTTTAAATAAAATATAATATTTTATAGGGTTTGATATTCTTTAATCCATTATTTTTCGAATGAATTTTTTCACCTAAGTTAAGTGATTTCAATTATATAGCATTATTAATCAATAAACTATTTAATTTCGATTTAAAGGATACATTTTAGTATTTTAGGTCTATCATTATCAGAATAATATTAAATCAATGAAATACAACTATTTAATGATTCAAATAGATGTATAATTTCATTAAGTTGCAAATATTGACTACGATTATTTTATTAATATATGTTAGAGGTATCAGAAGTGAAAAGTGATTTTGAAAAATTATGTTTTGCATGTCGAACTGGTGACGTTGAGATAATTGAATCACTGATATCGAATGGTGTGAACTTAAATGATGTAGACAGGTTTGATAATTCACCTTTATTTTTAGCTAGTTTATGTGGTCATGAGGATGTAGTTACACTATTGTTGAAGCGTGGGGCTGTTTGTGATAGAGATAGATATGAAGGCGCAAGATGTATTTACGGTGCACTCACTGATAGAATACGAGATATTTTACTAGCCTATGATGTCTCAAAAGCTGTGGATATAGTACAACCATTTTCAACCCATATATCATCTTTATTAAGGGAACCATTTTTCCCAACTAGTGATATTATCTTTCATTTCAATTCCCCTGGAATCTCATACGACCTACATAAGTTCATTATTCAAGCTAATTTCAAGATAATCTTAGCTGAATGGAGTGAATACAATACTTTGAATACAAAAACATTAACAGATATACATGAAGCTGATACTAAAGAATTCTTAAAAATTGATGATTCACTATTATTGATTCTTATAAAATACGTATATCTAATTCCTGTGTTATTTGAAATCAAAAGATCTGATTACTCGCAATTGATTAAATATGCACAATATTATGAATTACATGATTTATACGAGTACCTGGATAAAAGTTACCATGTAACCGATCCTTCTACGAAATCGGCACTCATGATCGAATTTCAAACAAAAATTACAGAAACTGCAAGAGCTAATTTTAATCAATTTGTTGAGAAGTATATTATAAACTGTTTTAACGAATACATATCAATTGAAAATATTGACTATAATGAAGTTTTTACCTCGATGCAAACAAATATGGGGTTCCCTGATATAATTATTGGCGTTACCGATTTTAATTCCAAAATACGGTTCTATCCATCTCATCTTGCAATGTTACTTCGTTGTGACTATTTCAAAATGATGTTCTCATTACCTATGTCGGAAAGTAAAGAATACAGCTATAAACTACAAAATAAAAAAGAATCAACAAATTCAATATTACCCATTGTGTTATTTCCAAATTGTAGTTTTGAAGTTTTTGATACAATTATGAGATATTTTTATTGTGATGACTCAAATATACCTTGGAATTGTGCTTTGGACGTTTTAAAAATATCAGACTTTCTAATGGATGACAGATTGAAATCAATGGCTGCAGTGAGCATTACACAATCAGAAGAAATTTTAAAATTATATTCAATATTTGACATATTATACACTGCATGGGATACTAGAGTTGAGCGACTTGAACATTTTGTTGCAAAAATATTTGCAGAAAAAATATCAAGTTATTATTCTTTGCCTGAATTTGCTGAAGCAATTATAAAAAGTTCGAATAGAATTTCTGAAAGACAAGATACTGATACAATCGAGCTCGTAGACGACATAAGATATTACCTGTTAGAAAAATACTCATTCGAACCAGATGATATAGAATTTTTTGAAAGCGAAACTGATTATAGTTTACTGAAAAGTTCAGGTATATTGGAATATAAAGAAGATATAAAACTGATCAATAAAGTTCTTGAAACATTAAAATTGAATGCTTAGAAATCATATATTGGTGTTATATACCTAAAAATATATTTAATTAAATAAACTGTTTATATTCACCAAAAAATCTAGAGGCTTTAGATAATAGTTTCATTAATTGAACTAATGTGCCACTTATTTCTTATAATTATCTGGTAACCAGCTTTCATCAACCTTGATAGGTTGGGTTTTCTTGGACTTAAAAACTTTGGTAGAATTACCAACAAAATAGTTGTATGAAGCACCAATAATAGCAACAACGGTAATTAAGATAGATAAAAATTGTGGATTGAAAAATGATAGTGGTGGTGCGACTATCTCCACCATGGCTGGTTGTGCCGCAACTCTTAGAATTTGCTCATCTTTTTCGACAACGACAATTGGTTCAACATAATATTTACCTTCATCTAAAACTAATGTAATAGTTTGTTGGAAATTAGTAGTCTCATTAAATGCAACGTTAATTGTTTCAACAGAGGATTCGGTTATATTAGCGGCATAGTAACCATCTGGGAAAGTATAAACATTCCCTGAAACAGCAACAACATTAATAGCAGAATCTTCACCATTGTAAAGGTTGTACTTTAATGTTAAACCTTGTTTTGGTTGAAATTCTAACATCTCAGTTAAATTAGCACCTGGTCTTTCAAGAATGGTGTATGTAATGTTTAAATCAATGAATTGACGACCGCTGTTTGCAGTTTCATCAGTCACCTCATTGTCTGATTCTGTAACGTTGGTTGTATCGGCGAAGACAAAAACGCTATTTAAAATAGCTAACCATAATAAATGTAATAATTGCATCTTAACTAACTAACTATTGGGTTATTTATAGTCTAACTCTATAACAATTTAATTGTATCAAATATACCCAATTGATCTGTACAATTCTCAGTTCTCAGTTTTTATAATCAACAGCAACAGTTTACTTTCGATAAAAAAGTGAACACGCATGCCATGTCAGCGGATGAAAAAAACTGTTTTGTTGGCTCAGAAATAGGCGCTATCTACCTAATACGATAATATCAACTAAAATTGTTAACTACTACAAACATTAAAACTTATAAATCACTTATTTATTCTAAATACACTATTCACAAATCACAAATCACAAATCACATATCACCCAAACGTATAGAGCCATACGTAAATACATGTACGTACCAATAATATTGTATAATAAATATTTATAAATAGCATTTCAATAGTAACCTAAACTTTCTATAAAAACATGAATAACAATATAATAAACCTCAACAAGTAATTGACGTTCACATATATCACCTGATAATCATATATACTTGATCATTTTTTGCCTATTATTTCAATATTTCTAAAATATGCAGTTAATGTAATTTATATTTCCCATTTATTACTAATATATTATTTTATTAAACATTTACAAAATTATGAGTTTTATAATTCCGAACCAAAAATATGTGTTATGTAGAATTATTAAACTTGGTAAAATAGTCAGCATAGATATATAGCAGTGAATATGTTAAGTTGCTGTAATTTAAAATTTTTAAGCAATTAAGTATATCATATATTTATAGTATATTTATATGCTTTAAATCATTAGATATGAGTTTCAATATCTGATGATTTATTTCTTTAGTACATGCTAAGATACTTTATTATGTTTAAATTTACAATGTATTATCTATGTACTTATTTTCTCTAGGTAGTTATCATGCATTCGGGGTAAGTTACTGTTCTATGCGCAAAAGAAAATTTTGAAAATTTTTAGCCATGAAGAAGAACCGATGAGCTCAAAGAATTTGATAAATAATTTATTCATTTAAAAATAGGTTTTTGATTTCTCCATGGTTAAATTGGTACTTCTTCATAAAGCCTAATGTACTCCTATCGTTACTAATAGAACAAACCAAAAAGCACCGAAAACTGAGCAAATATGACTTCTGTTAGAAAGAGAAAGATGAACAGATCTTCCATCGGGAAGGCAACAAGAAGAACTAAAGATAAGAAGAAGAAAATCAATATCAAATCAAATCCTATTATAGCTGCCAACTGGGACTATTCTCTTACTATGGCACAGAATTATAAAAAGCTAGGTTTAAGATCAAAGCTTCAAACACCAGCTGGTGGTAACGAAGCAGATTATAGTAAAATAGTCAAAAAACAGCCTTTGGAAACCAATTATCTTGACGAAGATGACGAAGATGACGAATCAGATATGGAGGAGCACAACGAACTTAATAGTGAGGGTGAATATGATGAAACCAAAATTCCTGAAGGTGAGGCTAGAATCCAACGTGATGAAAACGGCGATGTATTGAAGGTTATTTATGGTAAAATGAAAAAGTTTAACGAAGAAGAAAATGTTGCTCAGCTAAAACAGAAGATAGAGAAATCAGAACATGAAAAGACTGAAGTTGTAAAATTATTAGAAGAATATGCAAACAGGCCAGAAAGTGCAAAACCTAAGGTACAGAGTACAAGAGAAGAAGAATGGATAGAAAGGTTATACAAGAAGCATGGTGATAATTACAGAAAAATGTTTTATGATACCAAATTAAACATATATCAGCAAAGCCAAGGTGATTTGAAAAGAAGAGTTACAAAATGGAAAATGAAACACAATGTTGAGTAATAGAACCACTTTTATTTTGCATACAGGTAGTATATTTTTTAAAAATTTAATAGCACTACTATATTTTTAGTTTTAAAATTATATAAATTGTATTCCTTTTTTTACAAAAAAGATTTTATGCTAAAAGACGTTATTTTGTTCATTTTTCAAATGGGATAAATTATGATGATTTAAAACATATCTGCGTTCGATAAGCTTTCCCTTCAGCGTTCACAAATGAAAGCTATTCTCTTCTATATATCATGATTTTGGATGAAATATATTACATAAATACTTAACACTAATTGAATATTTCATTATTTTCTCAATTGATGATTAAAATCATTTTATTAGCTATAAGAAAATGACTTCAAAACCCAGTATTCACAAATTTCGGTAAAGTCCAATTACAAAATTGATGTACAAGTTCCAATAGTAAGTGAATTAACTCTTTAACAATGGAGGGATCGTACATTTTTTTTGGATGGTATACCCGCAATTTTTCAAATTATTATGACAAGTTGGTTAGCTCATTACCAAATTTGGACAATTACATGTATATTATAGATTTATTCATTTATAAGATTAATATCTTAAAGCATTGGGTATTTATTAGATTCTAAAATTTTATTAGACATTTAGGCTACAATATTGTTTTAATTGAGTATTACATATATTTGTATCAATTGAAAATATTTATCTCTATGTTTGCACATTCAATTAAGTAATAAGGTATGTAATTTTTGCATTAGTTTCTGCCGATGCGTCCCGCGAAAATTTTTTGTGGGTATTAAATTTACAATATTATAAAATGGCGATGAGATGAGTTGAATATAGATTATTGTTATTGAAATCATTACAACCATATATAAGTATCAAAGGATTATAAGAGTCATCTTTTATTTGCAAATTTAATAAAGAAACCAAACACAGAATTTTAGAAAAATGAGAGTCAGAAAGAAGCAATCCAAGAGAACCTCCACACGTATGAAGGAAGGTATTAAGAAGAAGGCAGCAGCCCAGCATAGAAAAGAAAGGAAGTTAGCTAAAAGAGATGTTACTTGGAAGTCTAGAGCTAAGAAAGACCCTGGTATTCCAGCTAATTTTCCTTACAAAAATAAAATAATTGAGGAAATCGAAGCTAAAAAAATGAAAGACATCGAAGCAAGAGAGATTGCTAGACAACAAAAATTAGAAGCCAAGAGATTAGCCTTAGAGCAAGGTCAAATAGTCGAAGATGATGATATCGAAGAAGAAGATGGACAAAATGGTCTTGCAGCTTTAGTAGCTTCAGCTCAAGAAGCCGCATCCAACTATGATGGAGCTGGCGCTTCTTTAGAGGAGGATCAAGATTTGGATGTAATTGATTATAACATTGACTTTCATGAGGATGATGCTGAAGGTGATACAGAGTTAGAGAAATCAAGAAAAGCATATGATAAGATTTTTAAAACCGTGGTGGATGCATCCGATGTTATTCTGTATGTTCTTGATGCTAGAGATCCGGAAGGAACAAGATCAAGAAAAGTAGAACAAGCTGTTTTGCAAAGTCAAGGTAAGAGATTGATTTTGATTTTAAACAAAGTCGATTTAGTTCCACCTCACGTACTAGAGCAGTGGTTAAATGTCTTAAAATCTAGTTTTCCTACAATTCCATTGAGAGCTGCCACAGGTGCTACTAATGCGGCATCTTTTAACAAAAAACTCACACAAACGGCCACAGCATCAGCATTGATGGAAGCATTAAAAAAATATTCTAACAATAGTAATCTAAAGAGATCTATTGTAGTAGGTGTGATTGGTTATCCAAATGTTGGGAAATCCTCTGTCATCAATGCATTGACATCCCGTCGTGGTGGCTCGACTAAAGCTTGTCCAGTAGGAAACCAGGCTG
>JAJLTH010000130.1:0-23938 GCA_030568035.1 Tetrapisispora nanseiensis
CCGTTTCAAAGTTCTTACAGTCAATCAACCTCAGGTCCGCAGGAACCGTGTCCCCTACCTTCACTATACATATATCTCCAACAACTACCTCTTTCGAGTCGATCGTCTCGCTTTGTCCATTCCTCACAACAACTGCATTAGGTGATGATAACGCCTTCAAAGAGTTCATAGTTTTAGTAGCTTTATATTCTTGGAAAAGACCGATAACGACATTTATACCGACAACACCAGCGATAACGCCCCCTGTAATCCAATCCCTTATTGCAAATGAAATTATCATTGATATAATTAAAACACAAATCATTGCATTACATAGTTGGTGTAATATCATTGCCTGGTAATCGATCGCCATGTCATCGCCTATACTATTGAGGCCAATAGTTTTCCTCCGAGTTTGTACCTCTTTATCGGTCAAGCCATTATCTGCATCTGTTTTTAAAAGTAATATTGTTTCATCAATTGGTATGGTATGAAAATTTAAAGTTTCAAAATCTATAACACTCATATTAAAATTTAATGAATAAAAAATTGTCCTTTTCTTTAAAATATATGAGGTATGTAGAAATTAGCACAAATTACTGAATTAATTAAAGTATTATATGATTGATAATTTAGAATTTTAATATTTTTCATTACAGTTAATAATTCAAATATACAATACCTATAATAATTCTATATTTAAATATTATTAATTTATTATACTCTTATTAGTTCAGATAAACTTTATTGGCATCCTCGAATTACTGTTACATATTACATTTACAATGAATATCTTACAAAAAAATATTTCACCTAAAATAAATAAACTATTTCCTTTCATAAACGAATCACTTTGAAAGTTTTTATTTCATTTTAATATATTTCAAATAATCACTGTTAATAGTTAATTTTTGTGTCACTAAATGATTGGCATTCCCTTTTTTTTTTTTGTCCCTTTATGTTGATTTTTCCGAATCAAAAAAGTTCTCGTATCGGATTTTATATTTATAGATATTTTAAGGAGTACCTATAGAATACAGAATCATATATGTGAAATGATTTCATTTAAAATATTATATTGGAAAATTCAATAAGAAGAGTAAAATGAAGATGATTATAAAATTGCTTGAGTGTATATTCTAATTATCGTTTTGAAGGAACTGAATAAAGTCCTATTCTGTTATACCATATATGCCAGCAAGAAAACTACTAAAATTAGAGAGTATAATAGTTATTAAAGTACTTGCTATATAAATCTCTTACTTTTATATGAAAAATGATTTATAGCATGTTTGACAAAGCTGTGCAATCCGAAGATTTCTAATTATATATGTGAGGTAACAATTAAAATACATGTGTGTGTGTTAGTTAACCAAAAGCCCTTCTAGAACATTGGTTTGACGAAAGAACTTTTTAAATTTGAACTTCAAGAATTATTTTTCAACTGCATTTATCAAATTTAATAATAAAATGTCAATATTTAAATAGTGTACGAAATAATATATACGATAGTTGAAATATTAACTACTCATTAATAAAAGCATATTACTATATTAAATATTAATTAATGCAACTATAAAATCAAAAGTTATGCTTTATAAATCAATTCAAATTTTGTTTAGTGATATTTTGAAAAGTGCAGGTTTTTTTAAAAAATATATCTTCATTGATTTGGTCTCAATCATAATATTCTGTGTTAAAAGGTAAATCACTTTAACCGTACATTCCCCAATCTTCTTCTAATTCAACATGTGATGTATCTATAACCTCCTTATGTGACATTAAATCATCTCTACATATTGGACATGTTTTGTTTTTACTTAACCAAATCGAGATACATTCATAATCAAAATGATGCTGGCAACTAGGCAATTGTGCAATTAAAGGATAATCATCATCCGTATATTTACAGTAACAAATTGAGCAACCAATATCTTTTAATTTGATATCAGGATCTTTTTTATTTTCTTTTTTCAATACATCATTAATGCTAACTCTTGGTAATGAACTTATAAAATTCTCAGGGCAACCTTTTTCCTTTGTATCGTTCATTGACTCAAACCACTCATTTTGTAAGTCTTCTGGAATCAATTCAGAAAGAAGTTCTAATAAAACGGTGTTATTTTGTCTAGAGCCATTACTCTCAACGTTGTTAAACGATTGAAATAGTAATCTTAGTCTTTCTCTAGTCTCCCTTCTTTCTTCTTCAGATTGTTGTTGTTGGTTCCTATTTTCAACCATAATAATTTCAAATATCAATAACCTTGCTCTAATCTATATGAGATTATCTATCTAAACTAAAATGATAAAATTTGAAGTAAAGTAGCAGTCTAATAGAAATGTAATAGAATTATTTATTTGCTGTCCTTTATTGTACTTTCTAATATAATCTCATTTTTTGATGTCCATTGAAAGTTTCCGAAATAATAAGAAATCGCCAAATTTTCATGCGCTCATTTAAAGTGCAGCGCATACGCTAATCATATTTATTATTAAATACATCAGGTAAAATAGTCACAAATATAAAAAAACATTTATTATAGAATATAAAAAGAGATCAAACAATATTTGAACTATTTCCTTATAAAAAAATACAAACATGAACAAAGTTATCATAATCTCGTCCATTTTTGTTGCTATTATCATAGCGATATTTCATGCGTCATCCGAGAACAAGCTTAATCATTCACTATCTTATTTTTCCTTTTTTAAATGAGTTTTGTAATGTTGCATACAATTATCATGTCTGCTGAACCTTTGATCACAACCTTCATGTAAACATAAATAATTTTTTTCACCTGTATGTATCCTGAAATGCCTTGCTAAATGACCTGATGTAGTTAAACCTTTTGAACAAACTTTACAAATGTATTTTCTTTTAAATTTTGTTTTTTCTGTGTTATGTTTTATTTTATTTGTAATTTTGACCTTTGGATTAGGTTTATTAACATCACCACTTTTATCTTTGTTGGGTATCTTTTTATCTATGCCAGTTTTATTGTGCTTACCTTTCTTATTCATTTTCATTTTAGAAATAATAGAATTTTTTGTTATTTTATTTATCTTAGTTGTACCTTTTATTTTATTTGTCTTTTTTTGAGGCCGTTTTTTATTTATTGAAAGGTTTTCCTTACTCATTTGAATATTATCAGATTGTTTTAAATTATTATCATACCCATCAGAATTAGTTAATCCGTCATGAACGTTATTTTGCAATTGCCTTATATTCCGCACCGTTGAATATTCTGTATGTGACGATTCAGGAGATAATTCTGTAAATGGTCCTGTTAACGTTCTATTTGACGATATTGTGGATTGTGTTGTTAATATGGAATTTGCTGATGATGTACTAGTGATATCCCCTGATACTGATGTGTTGAACAGTTGGGGTGTTACTGAATGATGTTTTGTTGATGAATTAGAATAACTATATATTGGAGATACTCCAGTAGTAGGCGGTATAAAGTGATCAAATATTGTATTATTTGATGAGTTCATATAATTATTTTTGTTATGCATATCTTCAGCACCGGTCAATCTTTTATCATTAAATTTTGTATTCGAAAATAAATCTTTATTTAAAGCATACTTCATAAAATCATCATTTTTCAATTGATTTTTCAGTAACGGTAATAGTGTTGGAATTTTTTTCATTATGTAATCGGAATTAGTTTGATCCAAACTTTGTAATTCTATATTACCAAGTTGGTAATAATTCCCTCTTGCTAGTGCATCTAATCCCAAATTTCTATAATTCATTTTTTAATTATTCGTATTGTGTATGCTGAAAATGAGGCTGGATTGGTACGTTTATTATTTTTTTTGCAATAAATTTAATTTGATTCTAGTACTAATTTTATTATTTTATTATTTTATTATCTGATAATAGAATTTCAATATTTTGTTTGATGATATATTTTATGTAGATTTACTGAATTTCAAACATATATACGTATGTAATTTGTAAAATACTAAGAAAAATAATTTGATATGATGTTAAGAAAGTTAAATAAAATGATTCACAAAATGAATGCAATAAAATATTTTTCCATAGAGAAGATTTCGAAATCTGGAATTGGCATAAATATATATATATATATATCAAATATTATTTTCTAATTTCAAAATACCAGAAGTAAATAGAATTAATTGAAATTAACTAGACCCTAGAGGATAATAATAGATAAATTTCATAATTACGGTATCTAATTATTATTATAATAGTAATAATATTTAAAAAAAGAAAAAGAAAAAAGTAAAAAAAAAAAGTAAAAAGAAAAAAAGAAAGAGATAGAGATATTATGTGTAACAAATATGAGTATCAAAACTTAAAAATCTTAAATTCGACCTTGCTTCAAATTGACAAATTGAATAATAAAATATAGATGCCATGAAATTTTACCAAAATTATTTCGACTCGTGTATGTCTAAAAAAATATAGCAGTAATCCTAAGGGAAGGGAAATATATCTGAACATAGTATATGTATATATATATCTGGGGAACTACAGGAAGGAAATTGATATAATATTTTGACAATAAAATAAAATACAGAAAAAATTTCTCGAGAATACACAGAATCTAATAAATAAAAATATTATACTGATAACATTTCTTTACTATAAATCAAATCTATGTGACAGAAATATATCATATTTGTCTACATTTCTGTTATTGTTGTTGTTGCATTTTTCCATTTTATCATACAAGCTATTATCATGAAATTAATATTAATAATAAATTAATAATAAAAAAGAAATGTATGCTTCATGATATGTGTAAAGAATTAATGTAATAAAAATTTTACAGTTATACCTTCATACTTAATTGTTTCAACAATGACAAGTTTAATTACAGATTTTTTTATGATACAGTTAATATAGTTGACCTGCTGCGCTTATAAAACTCAGCACGAAGGGGGTAAAAAATAAGACAACAAAGAATTAATTATTATATTATTACTATAAAATCCTGAGAGCAAGAATAATTTAAACGTAACTGATTTTTTTTTTTTTTTTTTTTTTTTTTTGATATTATATCATATTCCTACTGAATTTTCACTTTTAGAATATCGAATTCCCATTATGAATTTATTAAAGAAATTAATTTCTTTAATAAATAAAATTTTTTTTTCGAAATAATTAATTATGAAAAAAAATAGAGAATTAAATGATCAAAGCATAAATTTTTATTTTATTTGCTCCGTTATTTGAATTTTATTGATTGATTTTTATTACAATTGCCACTCAATAAATCACCGCAGATACTTAACAAAAATTATAAAGCAATGTACGTTTTAATTTGAGACCCCTTTTCTTATTAACTAGGCATATTTTACTTATTACATTTTTAAACTTTTCATATACCACAACACACTGCAGCATAATATCTGGCCCTATATGAGAGACAAAATGAAAAAGAACTTCTCACCTTTTTTTCAAAGACAAATTTTCGGATTACTTTCCTTTTATTGATAAATCAAAAATAATGCATTTGTTGTACTCAGTAATGTTAGAGAGGCGAGAGTATTTGGAGATACCAAAAGAAAAATTTTATGTAATTCTATAATACATCTCAAGGAATGATATAAAATATTCCTCTCTTCTTTAACCTATTTTGAACAACTGGAAAAAAATTTAAAAGAGAAATAAAATGTTATAAAGAAAAAATGCAAGGTTCTTTCTAGTTGGCATGTAGGGATTTTTTTTATTATTTTTTTTTAATCAATAATAAATAGTTGGTGCGTTCCTAGTCAAAAATCTGTATAGAAAAATATTTGTAGTTGATTTTTTCTATCATTGCTGACTGAATAATTTCAACTCATATACATTAGTTTATCTTGTAAAATTTAATTTGTACTTGCCTTTAAATACATAAAAAAAAAGGAAGGAGACATTCGGGGATTATCCCATATTATGTTTTAAAATTAGCGAACACATCAAACAATATTTTAAAATAACAACTTATTTATTCTAAAATTATTTGCTATTTTAGGTATTTGAACGCATCTTTCTGATGAATACAAAATAATAAGAAATAGGAAATATGAAAAAAAGTAAATACAGAAAAAATAACGAAAAAGGTTATGATAGGCACTAAATAAATTTTTAAGTTATAAATAAATTTTAATTATCATTTTAAATGACTCTAATGAAAAAAAAAGATACAAATATTGTCGATCTTTTTACCCAATGAAACTTTTCTGATTTATTTTATTGAGTTTTTGAATCCGTGCCATTTTAAGATCACTCACTATATGATACCGAAATATTATTAAGATACAATGAAGATGTGTGACATGTTCATTTCAATTTATTCAAACACATATTAAGTTATCTTTCAAATATTAACTCAAAGTTTCAATTTTTATATGATTTCATCAATATTCACAGGGGTACATTAAGATTTATTTTCACCTCCGATTCTCTGACTACAACGCTACATTGATTTCTTAATCGGGTAAATTTCACTAAATATGAAAGAAAGATCAGTAATATTCTTGTGATCATTATTTTCTTGGTTCCTGTTAATAAAACCCTAAGAATTCGAATCAGAAATTTAAAAGAATAAAAAATTTACTTCAAAAAGGGACCTGTTTTTTTTTAATTATGTTTTAAGCAGATAATCCTCTCAAATATAACAAAACGAACAGGGCGAATGATAATATTCAAAAAATGATGCAACCCTTTATAACTAATTAATTTTGGAATGCAATGTTGCAACATAAAATAAAAATAAGATCTTGTTAATTTGAGTATTCATTTTACTAAAATTCTTGTATCCATTTTTAAGTATTTCAATTTATTAATTTCTGATTGGTATTCACGTAACACCCAAAAAACTTTTCAAGTTTTTAAGACTAATTGATTGTGATTACAATAGTAATACGTCTTGCTTTAATTTTATTATACATGAAGAAGATTGTATAAATAATTAAAAATTACTGCGATGTATTTATTTTTAGTCCTTGTGTGTATTCTTTTGATAAAAGAGCAAAGCGTCTAGGAAATTGAAGTTTAGTTGACAAAATGTTAACAACCAAGAAATGATAAACATTTTTTTTTATTTTTAAGATCCTGTCGGTTTTAAATATTGTAGGGTATTTAATCTCACATTAGTAATTTCTAAGATGTCTTATCAATATAAATAAATAAAATCGTAGATTTTGATTCTTCATTTGAAGCTAATTCCTGAAAACTTTTAATTTATACAGACTCAAGCAAGAAACTTCAAACAAGGTTGTCTTTATTTCCTCTTAAACAGTTAACAATAATCTTCAATTAGTATCTGAATTTACAAGCAGTCATTTTTTGATAAATTTCATACCAAAAAAAAACATTAGGAATTTATTAACAAATGACTTAGATAGTATAAACTTATTAATGACCATTCATGGAAATAATTTTTTAAATATTGAAAATGTATTATACCAAAGTTTTAATTCAATATTAAATCATTGGATTCTTAAAATATTACATCTTCTCCAGTAATAACCATTTTTTATTTTAACGAAGAAGCATATTTCAAATTTTTCGGAATATATGAAATATAATACTATATATTGCCTGCTTTTTAATTTTAACTGCAATGCATGCTTACTTATTGAAGATACACTTCTATGTCAATATATATATATATATATTATAAACTAAACAAAAACTGAGACTGGTGAGTCATTTAATTCACTAAGGAGTTTCAATTAAGTTTCTAAAAACAAGATTCCAAAAACAAAATCTCACAATATGATAATTACGGAGTTATTTTAATAAGACAAATTTCGCCTTTTAAATTAGCATGTTTATTATATATAAACATATGATATTCTAATATTAAGTAGCAACTCTTCAATTTGGATATCCATTCAACAAAAAAGTACGGCAAAGCCTTCCTTAATATTTTATTAGAATGTTTTTCAACATTGAAAAAATTAAATAATGCCTTTTTGCCAAAGTACTGAAACTTAATACCTATTTGATTGAGATCTGAAAATTAGAAGAAACATATTTTATGAGATCTACTTTTATATTCTTTTTCATTTTTAGTGAACGTGAACAATACTCTAGTAGATAAAAACACTGTTCGTTTCAAATATTCACTTCGGGAAATGCCGCACACATTCTCATCTCGTTTAAATTTAAAATGGAAAAGCTCGAATATTTTTAAAAATACTATAATTAGGGATTTTTTGTTTTGTTTTACAAAAACTAAGTTAAACGAATTGCCTGCGCACAATTGATTTCGAAAAGTGTCAATACCAATAGTTTCTAGGTTCACATTTCTTATATAATAATACAACCAACATAGTGGCACATATTTAATTTGATTATACGGTAATATGATTATTTAGTATATTTAATTGTCAAGTTTCATAGGAATACTTTTACCAGTTAATAACCTTCGACATGTATAAATGAATTATGTTTGAAGATTGATTGAAATATCTTTAATAGTCACTAAAATATTTTCCAACAATAATATAATGTTAAATATTTAAAAATCATAAATAAAATAACGAAATTAATCCATTATATTAACTTTCAAATTTAATATGCTGTTCAATTTATAATTGATTCTTGATATCTAATTCCTCCAAAGAAATTACTTTTAGAGTGTCAGAAAGGGTCTTTTAAATGAGACTATAACATCATATCTTGCAATAATAAAGGCACAGTTTCAAAAATATTGTTTATGTTTCAATAAATTTCTACGTTGCTAATTAAAATCATTACCAAATAAATACAATATTTAACGAGTTATTGTATTGTTGGAAAGTCATATATCAATAGTTGTTGAAATCATCTTATAATATCTTGCCAATTCTCACTTCGTAAAAATGATTGTTTTTTTTTTATCATTTCATTTTTATTAGTAATATTATATTAAATCTTCACTAAAATGACGTGGCACGGAAAAAATGAAAAAAAAGCCTATCGTTTAATGTATAATAATAAGCCATGTTGGAATTTTAACCAGAAATTTTCAAAACTTCATATTTTTTTCATTTATTCTCGTTTATTGTGTAATACTCAATTGAAGCACATCTACTATCCTAAATAGGATCCTTGTCGTACAGAAGTAATTAATTAAGTATACATATATTTCTACATATATATATATACATATTTATATATGTGTTCCGTTTACAAAGTCCATTGTCTTATTCAGATCCTAGGTAAGTTTTACTGGGATATCTTAAATTTACAATATCTTCTTTATTATTTTATCATCACTTCGTTAAATTTATATACGGAAAGTGTGGTTTTGAATGTTCCAAATAATCACTCTTTAATTTTCAAATTATTTGTTCTTTTCTCTTTCTTAATTCAAATATCGAAATTAATTAATATAAAAAGGAGATATATTTTTAACATTTTTATCAACAGTTAGGATACCCTTGTTAATTATATCATTTCTTTTATGTATTGTTTTTTTTCATATTGTAAAATTTTACAAAAAAACCAAGCTCATAGCTATCATAATATAC
Organism: Tetrapisispora nanseiensis; assembly: GCA_030568035.1. NCBI lineage: Eukaryota > Fungi > Ascomycota > Saccharomycetes > Saccharomycetales > Saccharomycetaceae > Tetrapisispora > Tetrapisispora nanseiensis. The sequence continues at coordinate 9,463 of JAJLTH010000130.1, forward strand.
ATATAATAAATTAAGATGCCAGCTCCAGCTGATCCAACCAACTTGTCTATTAGACAAAAGATGGAAGAATTAATCCGTCGTAAACAAAAAGAAATTGTTGCTGCTTTAGAAACCCAAGAAGGTGACAAATTCCGTGCCGATAGTTGGACTCGTGGTAACGATGGTGGTGGTGGTACCTCTTGTGTTATTCAAAACGGTACTACTTTCGAAAAGGGTGGTTGTAACGTTTCCGTTGTTCACGGTACCTTAACTCCAGAAGCTATTAAGGCTATGAAAAACGACCACAAAGACTTAAACTTACCAGTCGATGAAGCCACCGGTCTACCAAAGGCTGATGGTGTCAAGTTCTTTGCTTGTGGTTTAAGTATGGTTATCCACCCACACAATCCACACTGTCCAACTACTCACTTGAACTACCGTTACTTTGAAACTTGGAATGCTGACGGTACTCCACAAACCTGGTGGTTCGGTGGTGGTGCTGATTTAACTCCAGCCTACTTGTATGATGAAGATGCTACCTTCTTCCACAAGAACCACAAGGAAGCATTAGACAAACATGACAAAGAATTATACCCACGTTTCAAGAAATGGGCTGACAAGTACTACTTTATCACCCATCGTGGTGAAACCAGAGGTATTGGTGGTACTTTCTTCGATGATTACAACGAAAAAGATCCAGAAGAAATTTTAAAGATCTGTGAGGATGGTTTCGATGCTTGGATCGCTTCTTACATTCCAATCGTTGCTAAGAGAAAGGACATGGAATTTACTGAAGAACAAAAGCAATGGCAAGCTATCAGACGTGGTAGATATGTTGAATTCAACATCATGTATGACAGAGGTACTCAATTTGGTTTGAGAACTCCAGGTTCCCGTGTCGAATCTATTATGATGACTTTACCAGTTCACGCTTCTTGGTTATATGACAATCACCCAGCTCCAGGTTCTGAAGAAGAAAGATTAATCAAGGCTACCACCACCCCAAGAGAATGGGTTTAAATCAATCACAATATCAGGTGATATTATTTATTTATTAACAGAAGTTATTCTTCTATATATTCCACATACTAGAATATTGTTGGGTGACGATCTTCCCATCATTTTATAAACGTTATTTATAGATTATATAGTAAAAAATATTTTTAGTTGTTACGTTTAAGATGTGCACTTTTTAGGTCAAGTTTTCTTACAAAGTCATTAATTAAGAAAACTTAAAAAAAAAAATCAACCAAATTGATTAATTTAATATGCATTTTATTAATTATACTTTTATTTAATTTTAACATAAAAATGTCACATATGCTATTGTTGTACAAAATGTTTAACAGAAAAAGGCCGTCACTTGGGCAGCAAAACCTTTTCTCTTTAATTCTTCCTTTACGGCAAGATCTTCTTTTCTTAGTTCCTCTGGATCATAGATACGTCTACAGTAATCTAAATCAATACTATCTAGTGGATTTAATAAGAAGTAATCTTTGAAATAAATCATGCAACCAAAATAGAAAAATATCCAAATTGGGAAAGCTAAATAACTTTGGAAAAAAGCTTCCGCATCACACTTACCACCATTACCAATTGGCGCTAAAGCAACCCAAAATTGCGCAATGAAAACCAATATATTGAATACTAAACCTATCCAAGAACCCCAGATACCAGTAACTGCTAGATAACCACATTCTCTTAAGTCTTTACCTTGATGTGCCATAGCTTGTCTAAAACGAATGTGGGAAATAAAAAAAGCTGTCCATGTGAATAATTCACTTAAACCTGCAATTGCAGCCAACCAAGTGAAGACTTCCTCTTCTTTGTCGGAACTAGCAGCAAAACCAATGACACCAAAAAGAGCACAGACACCAATACCCCATAATGGTCTACCTTCTCTATCAACATAGGTTAAAAATTTTGGTGCAAAACCCTGTTGAGCTAATGAAACCATCATTCTTGGAGCAGCATATAATGAGGAGTTGGCAACTGAAATAAGAGCTATTAGAATGACAGCATTGATAAAATGAGGTACCACTTTAACACCATGCAGAGATGCAGCTAAGACATAAGGAGAGGCGTGTGTGGCAGAACCATTGGCACCCATTAATTGATCACTATTGTGTGGGACATTAAAGCCGATTAAAATCATGGTTAATAAATAAATGACAACAATACGATAGATGGAGTGTTTGGCAGCTTGTGGAGTAGATTTTCTTGGGTTTTCTTGTTCATTAACAGATAATACAAACAATTCAGTACCACCGTAAGAGAAAAAACCGGTAACTAAAATGTAACAGACACTTTTAAATCTTGAGGTAGCGTTATCACTTGCGAAGGCACCTGGGTTATTCCAGTATTCTCCTCCGATATACCCATCGTTACCTGCACCACCTGCATTTATAACAATTGACAAAATAATGAAACCTGCGATCATTAAAATTTTACATAAATTGAAAAGGAATTCGGCTTCACCATATGCTTGAACACCAAAAATATGAATGAACAATAGGAAAACATAAATGATCAAAACAAAGATATCACCGTTAACAGTCTCTGTCCAATATTTAATTGTTAAAGCACAAGTAATCAATTCTAGTGGGATAACTGTCAACCATTGGATAGAGGCCAACCAAACCGTGGCAAAACCAAATGGTCTGGATATTAAAGTACTAAAATAAGTATTAAAATTACCAGGTAATGAGGCATATGTTACACCTAACTCACCTGCTGCCTGAATCATGAAATATGTGATGAATGAAACTAAACCGTAACTGATAACTAATGGAGCTGGTCCACCGAGTGCCAAACCTTTGGCATTAGCGACTAATAAACCAGTACCAATACCTGTACCTAGGGACATCATGACAACATGTCTTGATTTCATTGTCTTCTTCAAATGTGTACTTTCATTATCATTGTAAATACTTCCTTCTTCGCCTCCGTTATTATTTTTCGATTCATCAGCTCTTTTAAAAGAATCTGCCCATCTACGCAAACGACTCCTTGGAGAAGTCTCTGTAGTGTAATCGAAACTGGATACTTTCTCCGAGTCACCTACTTTTTCATTTAAAAAATCATTGGAGGCTCCTGTTGGCACTCTATCAGTGAAGTTATTTGAAGATGTAGTAACTTTGTTTGATAAGCTATTTTCTGAAATATTGATATCAGAATTTTTATCTGAGATATTATTCATCTGTAATTGCTATTAGTTATTATTTTATTGATTGATATAGATTTGAGAGTTAAACAAATTATGATAGTATATTATGCAATTCGAAATGAGATGGTATGAGATGAGATGGTATGGTATGGTATGAGATGAGATGAGATGATATAATATGACTTGGGGGTTCAAGGTTTTATGATATAAAAAATTAGAAGATAAAATCCAGTTTGGGAATTATATATTATAAATAATGTTATTTCATTTTTTTAATAATCATTTATATAAATATTATTAATTTTAATTGAGGATGAAAAGCAAAGAAAAAGAAAGTGTAAATTCTTAAATGACTATTACATTTCCGAAAGTAATTAATAGTGAAAAGTATTGCTAAAAACTGGTACCAAATTTTACTTAAATTAATGAATAATCCTATATTCCATTTAAAATAATTTTCTACTTCTTCCACTTCACTAAATTTATTGAAAAATTATTTGAATACTTTAATTAATCAAACAGAAAATTTTTAACTTTTATTTTTTTATACAATTTTGTATATTATGTGTTATATATTTCACAAAGAAATCACAACTAGCAGCATCTTAAACCTTTAAATTCGAAAATAAAATACTGAAAAAAAATTGAAGTAAGTTGTTCGAACAATTTACAAAACCTTTCTTTTTAAAAATTATCTGTACCGAATGGAAAGAATGCCTTGATTATTTTTGATTGGGTTTATTATTCTCCTGGGAGGTTTCTGTACTTTTTCTTATTCTTACACTTGACTCTTCATCATTCACGTTCCTACTTTCTACTTACGGTTTTTATTGCATCGTCGAGATGTTAAAATGGAAACGAGAGAACAAGAGAACAAGAGAACAAATGAACAAACGGCAAGCTGCTACAAACATTATACAGAAGAGAATCGAAAAGGGAAAGAAAAATGAACGGGGTGGGAGAGGGGAGAGGGGAGAGGGGGGGAGATGAGAGATGAGAGATGAGATTTAATTTGAGAGAGGGTGACTTGCTAAAATGCATGGATGAAATGGAAGAGTTAACAAAGACAGTAGCCCGATCAAAATATTTTATGAAGTACTAAACAAACGAAAAAAAAGAAACAAGAGCAAATAGCAAAACCATACGATCGAAGAAATTATTTATTTTTGATTTTGTAGGTGTTTTTTTACTCATCTTTGTTTGATTAATATTTTTCAAACCTGAGAAGGTGACTTAAGCGATACTCAAGTTAAAGTAAAGTACAGTACATAATATATATATATATTTTTTTGTTTTTCCTACTATTATTTCTTTTATACTTTACCTGTTTAGCATACTTTCAATTGAAATACCTGTACCAATTTGTGAGAACAAATAATCGAGTGGCTTAAACATCAAATTAAAAAAAGAAAAAAAATACACAACATGACATTATTATTCTATACTTTGTTTCATCAGATATTATTAAAATAACCTAGGCAAAAAAAAAATACTTTAGGTAGGGGTTTTTCTTCTTCCTTTTTTTGAATACTTTATCGACTTGCTGCTTTTTCTATAGTTATTTGTTACGCATGAATGAATGACCTTTCTGCATACCAAGTGAAAATAAGAGAATGAAAAAAGTAAATTGCATTGGTTCATGCTGTTCTCTTTGCACAAATTGGATATTTATTATATAGTTGCTGTATAGGGCAGAAAATAAAAGCACAATATTTATCATAGAACCTTGCGTACAGTGAATGATATAAAACTTAACCTAGAACGTATTATACGTTCTTTTATGTTAAAAGGAAAAGATGCTCAAAATCAAGTAGTTTAAACCTATTACTTCCCATTCGACCGCAATTAACATAAAAGCTTTTACTTATTTTTAGGTTTTACGGATTTTAATATCCACTTTTTCGAAATCATTATTTAATTTTTTAAACCCCAATGTCAGGGTGTAATGGTAATCAATACAATCTTGAAATAGTTGATATTTATAAGATTGTTAATTATGCATATTTTTAATTACTGTTGACTTATTAACTATGTATTTCGGAGGGGGGGGGGAAGGTTGTAAAAACGGATCCATTGTTATCATTTCAAGATATTTTCTTCTTCCTTATATAATACATGATATATTTTCTCATTGATATCGAATACATGTATGCACACTGGAGCATATTATTGTAATCAGAAGTATAACATTACATTTTACTATAATCGTAATATTTTAAATTTGTTATTGCTTTGAGTTGTGTTATAATATGGTTTTAATATAAGACAATTTTTTTGGGAGTTGTTCACTAAGAGATGCCAATATTATTATCTTTTATTCTGAAAACTGACTGACTGTATTCTAATACCCAAATATAATTATTATATACCTTTTATCAATATCTAATTATCTTTGATTGTAAACAAGAGAATAAAGATGTTGAATATATAATCATGACCTTTCCTTAAATTGTTCATCTTGTTCGGATTTGAATGACAGAAAATAGTACAATAAAGTAATGAAATAAAAAAACCCAAAAGAACTCTTTCTGATAAAATAAATCGTCTGCGGTTATATTATTTAGAAAATTATATAATAGAATGTGCCTGGAATTTAAACTCAAATACAGAAAAGTGCAAAAAAAAAGAAACACAGCCCAAACAAGCAAATGACGCAAAATACTCACTTCGTCATAAATATAATAATTAAGATCAAAATTTCTTAATATGGAAAAGAAGAATCTCGAGACCCAGAAGAGAATTTTAATCTGTTGTTTCTTTGTTTTGCAAAAGAAACAAAAAATAAAAGTCCGCATTAAAAGTAACATACCTTGTTTTTTATTATGCTTACTTTATAATTCCTGCTCCCTTTTATTACTAAAGATGTGTATTTCCGTAACTTGAAAAGAAAAGATAGAAAAAAGAAAAAAGATAAAAAAAATAGATATATATCATTTTCAAGATTAAAATGTATCTAAATATTTGTTCCTTTTTGGCGATGATTAAAGAATAGAGCATGAATTACCGTTTATTTTAGCATATATATATTTTTGTTTAGTTATTCTGAATAATAATTACTAATCATCATGTATATACTTCAAATAAAACTAAATGCTTTTTGATAAAACCGGTGGCACATCAATATCGATCTTTAATTAATATACTTATTACTAATATATTACTAATATTGTTTTTAAAGAGTCGTTATCTGTGTTAATATATATTCAAAAGAAAAATCAGATAAAGATAATACTTCTGTATTACATAAAATTATATATATATTAATATCTGATATCCAATAAATAAAAATAAAGCCTATTTATTTTTATTTCTCCAAAATAAAAGTGCCTAAGGCAAAAATAAATAAATAAGAATAGAAATTTTTTTTTATCAAATTAATTGAATGTTTCAACAAAATCAAGAATTCCCTCCAAATTCCATCCCAGCTTCCTCATGGAGACCAAGAGGTAAACCAAGACTTATCGTTTTAATCAGACACGGTGAAAGTCAATCTAATCAAGATAAATGTGTGAATGAATACACGCCAAACCATTTAATATCTTTAACTCCAACTGGTTGGAAGCAAGCGACTTATGCGGGTACACAATTATTAAAAGCTTTGAATTTAGATAATCAGGATATTGTCGAGAAATTAGAAAATAAATACAAATCAGAGGCTAATTCAAAACAGATGTTGCCCGTGAATAATTATTCTAAATTAAATAAAAAAAAGGATTTAGATATCGTATTTTATACCTCACCTTATATCAGAACAAGAGAAACTTTGAAAGGTATTTTAAATGTTATTGATGAGTATAATGAACTGAACTGTGGATTGAAAATCCCAGAACAATACAGGTATCAACCTTGTAACAAGAAGAAATCTGCTGCTTGGAATCAAAGATTTTCTACAGGCTTAAAAGAATCTGATGACCTATTCAGGACTAATGAAGAAGTATTCGAGAAAGACGATAACCTAATGGAGAACTTAAAAAATGAGACAAAAGAATTAAAAATAGATGAAAATCAGAATCTGATGAAAGATGATCAAGATACTGAGGAGAAAACTTTTATTAGATATAGAATCAAAGATGATCCAAGAATTAGAGAACAAGATTTTGGAAATTTCCAGCAAGTCACATCGATGGAAGATGTAATGATGAAAAGAAAACATTATGGACATTTTTTTTTCAGATTCCCACAAGGTGAAAGTGCTGCAGATGTATACGATAGAGTTGCTAGTTTTCAAGAAACTCTGTTTAGATATTTTGAAAGAGACATTCTTAAAAAACCAAGAGATGTTGTTGTATTAGTGTCTCATGGTATATATTGTAGAGTTTTTTTAATGAAATGGTTCCGCTGGACCTATGAAGAATTTGAATCTTTTACTAATGTACCAAACGGAAGCATGATGATAATGGAACTAGATGAATCAATAGATCGTTACGTCTTACGCACTGAGCTACCCAGATGGTGCGAATTGGAAGATTTTGGAGAAAAATAATTATCCATTTATAATGACTTTTAATTTATAGATTTTAACGCATATATTATTTTTAGATTTTATAAAAAAAAACATATGTGTGATTTTTCAGATTAATATAAATTTTTAAAAATGATGTATACAGGTGCAACACAAATTGTTATGAGATGCTAAAGTGTTCAAGAAATACATTTTGCACTTTTAATTTATAAATTGTTTACTTTATTAAACCAAAATACCAAAATAACTTGAGCGAGGTGCTTTCTTGTATTTTAATTCTTCCCATTGCACCAAGAACTCATCCGCCAACCAATATATAATCTTTCCACTCAATGATAAACTATCTATCCTTGCTAATGATTCAATATATATAATATTGGAGCTTGAAGTAATCAATGATAATAATTCAAATAATTTGAAATACAATGCAATTATGCAACACGTCCCTGGACCGTTTAATAGCACTAAATGTGGATTATTAAGCATTGAAAGTCGGATTTTAAAGATCACCTTTAGCGATTTTAGGAGAGTTTGCACTATGGTTAAAATACTTGAAACAATTCCAGATCCCACTTCTCTCGCTTTAATAAACTCATAGTATTTAACATTACAACCAAGGGGTTTTGTTAAAGAATCAAATCTTTTATAGGAATCGAGATCAGAATAACCAACATGTATCACATTATTTTCTCTTAACAATATATCCTTATAATTTTGAAAAATTCTTATCATTTCGCCAGTATGCCCACCTGACCCAAGGAAAACAAATATATCAATTGGTGATTGTTGTGATGATTTTTTTATTTCTCGATTGGCTAAATGATTGGTAAAGACAGTTTTTTGATTACCATTGAAAATTGGTAATATGAAAATTATTCTAACAATAAAACATGACAATATTAGTAAAATAGCAGCTGATATACATTCCAGTTTCATCGAGATTTAGTAAGACAATCTTGATTAGGATCTTAATGTTATTTTGTTTAATAGCTTTGTATATTAGGCAGATATATTGTCGATTTGGGTTTACCGTTCTTTTTAAATTAATGCTTGATGACTTTTCATTTCGGATTCGCGATGCTAGTTTGACGCATGGAATTTCCTTCTACAAATGCTCTGCATATGAATTATGTCAAGTTCAAGCTTATCTTAATGATTAGTTAGTCAGTGGCTTAAGAATAATAGTTTCAGCAGTATGAAAATACGTTTAATATATTACTATTATAGATATAAACACTATTTACTCTGCGTTGCCTTCATTCTGGCTTCTGCTGCACGAGCACGCTGTTCACGCATTAGTCTCTTCTTTTGATCATCGTTAAGAGAATTTAAGTTTAAATTCTGTTTTAAAGAAAAATCTACGTCATTATGTCCTAAAGTTTTACCTACACCTCTTTTTTCTTCCAACTCTTTAGACCGCTTTTCCTTTTGCCTTTTTAGTTCTTCTTGAATAGCTTCCTTCAGTTCTGCATTCTTATTATCTTCTTCTAATTTATTCATATCGGCAACCTGTTCTCTGCTTAGTGGTTCTGCAATTTTTGTATCTTCCCAATTTGTATAAGATTCACCCAAATTAAATCTTGCAATTTGAAATGCTTGCTTAATAGAATTATTTTTTGCTAACTGATACGGCGTTTTACCAAATGAGTTCTTAATACACAAATTAGCTTTTAGAGTGATTGATAATATACCGATCATTTGCTTCAAGCCATGATACGCGGCATAATGTAATAAGGTCGGCGTGTTTTCATATTTATTTCTTGGCTCTAAATTAATGTCAACAGTTAAGTTATTTTTTTTTAAAAAGGCTATTAGTAGTGGGGCTCTTCCTTTTTTCAACAATGCTAGTAATTCTTCTGTCAGCTGCTCCTCCGGTCTAAATTGCTCATGTTCATCCTTATGCTTTTTATTCTTATTAAAAGTTGCTGAATTATCAATAGCTTTTAATTTCTCCTCAATAGGCTTTGGCTTATCCATTACTTTTATATAAGTGATTTCGCACCATGACCTTTTTAATTCATGAACAGTTGGCTTACCAGTAGGAAATGGAAAAGTTTTAATTCTATCATCTTTCTTGTTGATATATTCACTGTCCATAAAAATCTTTTTATCAAATACACTATTAGCGCGAATAAATATATTCTTACATTTTAATAAATAAGGACTCCAATCTTTCAATAGAGTTTGGATATCATCTTTCAGAGCAGCTTCATTATATCTACGAAGTGTAGAACCAGCGGAATTTGCTTTTCCTTTTGCATTATCATTAGCAGATTGTGAACCACCTTGCTTCCTTCTTGTTGTGTATCTATGTAATGTTTTTTTTTCAAGAAAAGAGACAGCTTGTCCCTGTATGGTTTCATCCGACTTTTTGGCATTTCCTCGTATGTCAAGCCTTTGATGAGATACTATCGCACCTGCAAAATGACCTCCAGCAACCATAAACAAAGCTGTCATTTCTGTAGACTGTTCGTCACTATTGTTCCATTTTTTGATAGTACTAACAGGATCTTCTATTTCCTTATCATTAAATAGTGACTTATAAATACCGATAGTTTGATTACCATTTTCTAATAGGTTAGATTTAAAATATATCTGAGGAGATCTTGTATTTAAATGACTTACAACATCATGTTTATCTTGGTCATCATCTTCAATTAATCTTTCTGCTTCATCCTTAATTTTAATATCTAAATTAGATAATTTTTCTGAATAAATATCGGTATCGGATTCTTCAGAACTGTCACCCTCAGAATCACCTTCAATGGAATTTTCGTTTATACTAGCAAGCCCATTAGTATCCTGATTCTTTCTCTTGCCATCTGTAGTATCCATTAAGATAGAATATTCAGATTCAGTAATTGGAGTTAAATTATTGACTTTTCTTTTCACATTAAATATATGAAAATTCGTTCTGTAATGATCTCTTTTTATTTTCTCATCATCAAACTCTAACCCACATGTGCTACAGGCATTGCTTTTCGATGCTTTCTTTTCTTTCAAATCTTGAAGTGAAAATTCATGGTTTATATTATTTGTTAGATTTTCAGAAACTTCAACCTCATTTAAATTTGAATCAAAATTGATTATCTTTAATGAGTTTAAAACAGAATCAGTTAAGTCGTAAATGTATAGATCATTCCTTTTGAAATCAGTTTTTATGGACATTTTTTCAAAATTAAGTTGTTTCCTTGAATATTCTTCTTAAATTCAATTAAATTTGGTTAAATTCGACTATACAATAAAATTAAACCTATCGATTAGAATTGTACTCATTTAAATAAATTCGTGATTGGTATACATCCATGTTAGATATTCTTATACCTAGCTGCTTATATATTTTTAAGAATGAGGCGAAAAAGCAAATTTCAGAAAATGAGCGATGAGTTTGCATATGAAAATTTCAAGTATACTTAAGGGAAAATATTTATGAAACAAATAAAAATAAACAACAATTTGAGATGAAAGTGGAATACTTGAAATATAAAAACAAAGAAAATATCCAAGAGAACTTTATACCTATTTAAGAACATTAATTGAAAGATAATAATATTCATATTGAACTAAATTTTGATGGATAAAAATTTGAATAAGATTATATAAATGAATAAACTTCACTCAATTTTTCGGTTCAGAAAAACTACATTGAGCTTCTGTTTGCTGATAACATACCTATCAATCGTAATTTTTTTTCTTTATGATCAGTCTGAATACGAACATAATTTGCCAAACACTCCAGAACTGAACACTTTGCTAGAAAGTGCATGGTCAGATTTACAAAATATAACTGACAAACCACATCCATACGATTCCAGAGAAAACGACCGTATACACGACTATCTATTGGATAGAATAAGTGCTATCACAAAAAATGTCTCATATGCTAACATTTATGATGATTATCAAAATAATGTAACTTCAATTTTTAAACAACAAGACACTTTTAATGCGTCTTCTATCGAAAACAGGATAATCTATTTCGAATCCTCAAATATAGTTGTCAGAATTTCTGGTAAGAACACGGAATTACCAGAACTACTGCTTTCTGCTCATTATGATGCTGTCCCAACTTCATTTGGAGCAACTGATGATGGTAAGGGTATAGCTTCTATGCTGGCTATTTTATCATATTTTTCTAAAGAACAACCAGAGAGAGGATTAGTTTTTAATTTTAATAACAATGAAGAATTTGGTCTTCTGGGTGCTACTATTTTTATGCAGAAGAATGCTTGGGCAAAGAATGTTAAATATTTTATTAATTTAGAAGGTACAGGTTCTGGTGGGAAAGCCGTTTTATTCAGAACATCAGATATCACTACAGCTTCAATATATAAAGCTGCTGTGAATGAATCACCTTTCGGAAATTCGATTTACCAGGAGGGGTTTTATAACAGATACATCCATAGTGAAACTGACTACAAAGTTTACGAAGAAAATGGTTTAAGAGGCTGGGATATTGCTTTTTATAAACCTAGAGATATATACCATACAGCTAGAGACTCCATAGAAACGACATCTAAACAAGCTCTATGGCATATGTTACACACAACTCTTCAATTAAGCAGTTTTTTAGGTTTCCAAAGCCTACATACTATCGAGAAGGACAATGATTTATCACCCGCTGTTTATTTTGACATGTCTGGCTTGGCTTTTTTTACGATTTCCAGTAAAAGTTTAGTTTTTTGGAATTATGTACTGTTGTTCATTTTTCCAGTAACAAATATATGCCTATTCTATATTATCAGAAAGAAAAATGCTAACATCTTAGATTCAGTTGCCACATGGATGAGACTACCATTTTCAATAATAGTTGCAGAAATTATTACATACTTTAGTTGTAACCTTTTAAAGTCAATGAATCCATATGTCTTATCCCGAATCTACCTTCTACCAATTCTAATAATTTCTACAGTTTTTTTACTAACGAATTACTTTGTCTTGATGGTTTTTGAAAGAATATCAGTAACAATAGACTTTAAAACTATTGCAATAAATGAACTTGCTGCCATTTTATGGGTTCTTTTATTCATAGCAAATACGAAATCATATTACAATAGTTACAGAAATACAGGCATATACCCAATAGCTATTACCTACATATGTCTTGGATTAGCTAGCAATTTCGGATATTTATTTTTAATTTTTAAGAAGACAAATACAAATGAAATCACAGACAGCTCCGATTCTAGATTAAGATTACAACAACATACAGATGAAGAGAATTCCACATCTAATTCGAATAATTATCTTTCAATTGATAATCATCAGAATCCTGTAGAAACAGTACATAATTCAACTAATGAGGGAAATGGAATTGCCATTCAACCTGTCGTTGAAAATGTTGATGCAAACGATGAAAGAAGACCGCTTCTAGGAAATGAAGATATCGAATCTTTGGATAATGAAAACAATATATCTGTTATGAAAGACACAAATTCGGTGGTGTACAACTATGATTGGTTTTTTGAATTTCTTTTAATAGTTCCTCTTCCAACATATTTCATTTTTAATGCTGTTGTATTGATCGTTAGTGCATTAAACCAAACTTTTCAAGATACTGGCGATATATCAAAACTATACCTAGTCATTCTTACAGGTTCACTATTTATTGCATTACCGTCATTACCATTTATTTACAAGATGAATTTCAGATCAGCAAGAGTATTAGTGATTTTTATTGCAATTTCATTTTACTTACTTGCTTTTGTGATGGAACCTTTCACCGAGTCTTTACCACTAAAAATAAGATATATTCAAGTGAACGATAATGTTCAATTATTTGGTATCAAGAATGACAATAGAATGATTAATATGATTAAGGATTTACCGAGTGTTAAAAATAACAAATTGGCTATCAATTGTTTTCATGATATAAATCTTATTGAAAAATGTGAATATAAATCAGTTCTAGAGCCACACTTAATTAATAACTTTGACCCACAAACAATGAACATGCTAGATGTTGAAGTTCTTCATAATGATAAGAATGAAAAATATAAATCTCCATATGAACCAATTAATGCTGAAATTAAAATCAATGTATTAGAAAATAGAATGTGTACATTAAACTTCGACACTAATACAAAGGTTAGACAAGTAGTTGTTTATCAACCGAATCATGGAATTTCTAAGATTATACCTTTTGATTATTCAAAAGCAGGAATGAACTTACCTTCAATTAATTCTAATAGAAGTACTCCATATATTTTCAAATCATCTAGTGGTATTGATGAATTACAATTACACAAATTAAATTTTGACCAAAACTATTACCATATTGGTATACAATGGATACCAAAGTTATCTGTGGATGATATTGAAAATAGCGATGGTCAGACTCAAGATGAAAATTCTTTAACAGTGCATGTTGCATGTTTCTGGGGAGAATATTATGATGATTCCTTTAATAATGATGGAGAGCGTTTTGATAAAATTCCATCGTTCACAGAGATTTTAAAATATAAACCGATTGATATCTCAATTACCAATAGAGACAAGGGTTTGATAAAATATACCCAACAAATTAAATTATAATAAAAAACAGTGTTAAACAAATAAACAGTTATATAATTCCATAATATGCAATATTATTCAAAATATACTCTTTTCATATATATTCAAATAGTGATATGTTATTGCAATACAAAATACCAAAACAGAGTTAGAAAAACAGACAATAAATATATAACATTAAAGTAAACATAGTTAATTAAAGCAAAAAAAAGAGTAAAAAACGATTTTATATTGTTCCAATAGAATGATTTCTAATTATTGTCAGTATTTATTACTGACTATTCAGCAAAGTCATCACAAATGAAAATACAGAATAGTAGTAATACAGAATAAAAGGAATCAAAAAAAAATAATAT
>JAJLTH010000131.1:0-23542 GCA_030568035.1 Tetrapisispora nanseiensis
CACCTCCCCTATTGTTGTTTACCCGAATATATTTTGTTCAGTAAGTTTTTTATGTTTGTTTATTGTTTGTTTTTTATTGAAATCACATTCATTGTTGTATTATTATACTATGGTCTGATTGTAATTTTCTACTTTTCTTTTGTTTACCATACGAACGATTTGGGCATATTTGGTTTTATATTGATTTGGGGAATGTCATAAATTCTCAGTTTAACATAATAATTTATTTATATATTTATTTATACTTATTTATATATATATATATATAAAGATGTGTAGAGGTTTTACACATATATGCTTCTTTATTTGCGTATATCCAGTTAAGAACTAGCTCGACAACACACTACCAACTAATATGGCTGCTAAAAAATCTGTCTTTAATAGGTGGAATAAAACTTCGATCTTAGATTTAATCGAAAAATTGAAAATTGATGATCTCTCTTATTCTTCAAAGAAAGCAGATTTGATACAATTACTTGAAACTTATTTGGAGAGTTTAGAGAGTCCCTTGGATGATATTATTGAGTTTCCCGAATTAGTCGAGTATTATTCAGTCAATAAACAACAATTAAATGAATTGAAATCACAATCTAATGACACGAATGAAATTGAAAATTATAATGGTGATGGTGATGATACAAAATCATTTAATAATACTATTGAAGATTCGAAAAATAAAATCTTGAACTTCATTGATTTTACACAATTATTAAATAAAAAAAATATTAATGATAATGATGTTCATATAAAGGATGATAATTATTCAAATATACTTGACAAAAATCTTGAAAATTATAATGAAAGTGAGGATGACGATTATATAATTGAAAAAGACGAAGACGAAGACGAAAACGAAGAAGATGAAGAAGATGAAGACATAGACATAGACGAAGACGATATTGAATTTTATGACGATTTGGAAAATGAATTAGATGAACGATTAAATATTGAAGAGTATACAATTTTTGAAAACTTTATTTTAAAATTACAACAATTAAATGAAGATATACAAGATTATTTATCAACGATTTATTCGATTGCGTACATTTTCTATCTTTTTGAATTTTCACAACTAATATATTATTTAATTTCAAATTATTTAATTTGCACTGAGTTGGAAATTAAATCAAATAGTATACTTGTAATTAAAAACATTCTATTATGGTTTATTGTATCAATATTCATACCATGTTTAATAAGTTATTATTTTAATTTCATTAGATATGATTTACCATCAATGGAGTTTGATCCAATGATATTTTCAATCGTGAGAGTGATAATTTCATATGTCCTATTAAATCATCAACCAATATTAAATTTAAAATATTCCAATGATATAACATTGTTTATTGAAATTTTTAATGAATCACTAGGCAAAATCCCATTAATCATAGCTATGATTGGGTGTCTATTAACATTATACATATTTTAAAAAAAAAAAAAAATAGAAGAAAAAAAGGATCTGAAGAAATGTAATAAGAAAGAGTGTGCAACAATTTTGATATATACATATACCCAAGGTGATAAAAATAAGAACACTTTTTGTGCTATTCTACTTTGGTCCTTGTAAGTTAACAATATAGAATAGTTTGTAACATTAAGGTTAATTAAATAACATATATACTTTATGCTTTTGAATGTATTGTGTAATTACTGTAATAAAAACAAAAAAATAATAAAGTTTTCAAAGACTATATAATAATTATTACATCATGACTTTAAGTTAAACGACTGTAATTATAGAACAAAGAACGAAAAACCATTGTTTAGAATAATATAATCTTAAATTTTACAATTCAAATATTAGACATGATCTTAGATGTACATACAAACTCACTATATATACCAATAACCTACCACTCATATCATCACAACGATTCACTCTTTTATGTACACCAAAATATCTAAATGTATGCCACTAAAATTCTTTCCACGGTCCATCTTACTTCCCACCCCCTCTAATAATTTTTTTCATTCTCTGTTATTAATTCATTAAATTCTATTACTTCAAGGTAGAGGTTATCAAATTATAAATATTTGGTTGTTCTTTTTGAAAAAAAAAAAAAAAATAAAGAAAGTGTCCAATGAAACATTCGCTGTTCAAATTCAGTTGATGGATTTTCAAGATCCAGTGAGGCAACCAAAGAGAGAGAGAGAGAGCCTGAATATGTCGGTGTCTATGGCTTGTGTGTGTGTTTATGTGCCTCTCTATCATGCCTCTTCTAAAAATCAAATGGAATGATAAAGACTACTAAAGAACAACGATGTTTCTCAAACGACGATCGTTTGCCAGAGAAACCTTACAATATATTCATCTATATGACTTCTTGTTGAAAAAGTTCAAGAAAAAGAGAACCATCAGGCAACCAGTCTGCTTTTGTTATTTTATCATTCTGCTCTTTTTATATCTCAACAATTAACCCACTTCCCACCTTCTTGTGGTACAATTAACTATTGATTGACTTATAGTCATAATCTTTATTTGCTTTATTTACAATATACTTGTATTATTAAAATCTTACAAGAGGAAAGGCATTCACCCCCACACCCCCACCCCTCCCCCTCCTCCTCTTAGGATTTTAAATTGGATGAAGTGAATTTTTTAAGCAGCCATTTTTCATATTTTTTTGAAATTTATGCGTAGTCATTTTGAGTACGCTAACAATTATATGATGGTAATATTATTACTCTAGCATCATCTAATCAAAAACTTGTTGAGAGACAACAACTATTTTTCATTTTAAAATTATTTATATATAAATATTCATATTTATTAATTGTTTTATCAATTGTTGCCTTAATTGTATTATAAAATCACAAATTTGAGTATAATAAAGTAAAATACAACTTAGGTTTCAATAATTGTCTCTTTATTTTTTCTAAAAAAAAAAAAAAAAAAAAAAAGATAAGGTATCCCCTAAATAATTAAATTATCAAAAATAACTTATATTTTTAACTGAGTAAACTGTGAAACTTATAAAAAGAACCCATATAGAAACAATGACTGATGTTCCAGAAAATGTCAAAGGTATTGTTGAATTTGACCCTTGGTTAAAACCATGGGCTAACATTTTATCCGAGAGAAGATATTTAGCTGATAAGTTTAAATATGATATCCAGCATTCCACAAATGATGGTAAAGAAATATCTTTAAAAGATTTTGCCAGAGATTCTTATAAAACTTATGGATTGAATATTAATAGATTTACAAAAGAAATCACATATCAAGAATGGGCTCCTAATGCTTGTAAAGCATTTCTAATTGGTGATTTTAACAATTGGGATGAAACTTCACATGAAATGAATAAAATTGATGATTATGGTAACTTTAAAATTGTTTTAAAGCCAATTATTAAAGATAATAAACATGATTATGCAATTGAACATGATTCAAAGATTAAAATTTTATTTATGTTGAAAAATGGTGAAAAATTGTATAGATTACCTGCTTGGATAACTAGGGCTACCCAACCAGATAAAGAAACAGTTAAGAAATATGGTCCAATTTATGAAGGTAGATTTTGGAATCCTGAAGAACCTTACATCTTCAAAAATAAAAGACCAAATTTTAATTTATCAAAGGATTCATTGAGAATATATGAAGCCCATATAGGTATTTCTTCACCAGAACCAGTAATCGCTTCTTACAAAAATTTTACACAAAACGTTTTACCAAGAATTAAAGATTTAGGTTACAATTGTATTCAATTGATGGCAATCATGGAACATGCCTATTATGCATCATTTGGTTATCAAGTTACAAATTTTTTTGCTATATCATCAAGATTTGGTACCCCAGAAGATTTAAAAGAATTAATTGATACAGCACATTCAATGGGAATATTGGTATTACTAGATGTCGTTCATAGTCATGCATCAAAAAATGTAGAAGACGGTTTGAATATGTATGATGGTTCAGATCATCATTTCTTCCACTCTATTGATTCTGGCAGAGGAGAACATCCGCTATGGGATTCGAGATTGTTTAACTATGGAAAATTCGAAGTACAAAGATTTCTGTTAGCTAATCTAGCCTTTTACATTGACGTTTATCAATTTGATGGTTTTAGATTTGATGGGGTTACTTCTATGCTGTATGTTCATCATGGTGTTGGGGAAAACGGTGCATTCAGTGGTGATTATAATGAATATTTATCTAAAGAAAGATCTTATGTTGACCATGAGGCTTTAGCATATTTAATGCTGGCAAATGATTTGGTTCATGAACTTCTTCCAAATCAAGCTATTACTATTGCTGAAGATGTTTCAGGTTATCCTACATTATGTTTGCCAAGAGATATTGGTGGTGCAGGGTTTGATTATAGATTAGCCATGGCATTACCAGATATGTGGATTAAATTATTAAAAGAAAAGAGAGATGATGATTGGGACATGGGTCATATTGCATTTACTTTGACCAATAGAAGACATGGAGAAAAAGTTGTTGCCTATTGTGAATCTCATGATCAAGCTTTAGTAGGTGATAAAACTTTGGCTTTTTGGTTAATGGATGCAGCTATGTACACTGATATGACAGTTTTGAAAGAAACTACTCCAGTTATTGATCGTGGTATTGCATTGCATAAAATGATTAGATTAATTACAAGTTCATTAGGTGGTGAAGCTTATTTAAATTTTGAAGGTAACGAATTTGGTCACCCAGAATGGTTAGATTTTCCTAATGCAAATAATGGAGATAGTTACCACTATGCTCGTAGACAATTTAACCTCGTAGATGATAACTTACTTCGTTATCAACATTTATATAAATTTGATAAAGCTATGCAACACACTGAAGAACACTTCAAATGGTTGAATACTCCACAAGGATATATATCTTTAAAGCACGAAGGAGATAAAGTAATTGTTTATGAAAGAAATGGGTTATTATTTGTATTTAACTTTCATCCTAGTAACAGCTTTACTGATTACAGAGTTGGTGTTGAAATTCCTGGTAAATATAAGATCGTTTTGAATACAGACAGAGTAGAATATGGTGGACATGATAGAATTGATGAGAATTCAGAGTTTTTCACTACTGATTTAGAATGGAATAACAGAAAAAATTATTTACAACTCTATATTCCAAGTAGAACAGCGATTGTTTTAGCTTTAACTAAATAAAAGTATTTAATTTAATAATAGCTTCGTATTATAATACTGTTATAGTTCATTAAATTTATAACCTCAATAGAAATTTAATCTTTTATATTAAATAAATATGAAACTAGATATTAAATTACAATCAAAGTTGAATAAAGGTTATAAAAAATCTGATATATAGAAATAATTTAAATGAATATTAGTGTGAATTAAAATTAGTTATTTAGTCATTAGAATTAAAAATTATTATGTAACAAAATGATAATTGTATATATGACAGGATCAATAAATGACAATTATATTTTTATAATTTTAGAAATATTTTCTGATTTATAGTAATACAGAACGAAAGTTATGTCATAAATACCGTTGATATCAGGATATTCACTGAGAAAAATCGATAGAACTTTGTATTTCTTCTTTTGCAAATTATTAATTTTTCAATCCATTTACAAAGATGAGGAGTCATCAGCGACATCAGTATGAGAGACAATTAACTTTTCATCTTCAATGTGGTTACCAGAACTGAAGTCAGCACTGCTTTGCTTGTGATCATCTGTTGAGGTGTCAACTTCTGGAAGAACAGGAACAAAGCTAGCTGTTTTCCAAGCTGGAATATTGGCATCCCACATCATGTCAATTTCTTCTAAAGTCTTACCTTTAGTTTCTGGGAACATTAAGAAGGTATGAACTGTTAAAGCAACAGAGAATACACCAAAAATAATATAAGTCTTCCAGGTAATATTTTTGAAGGCACTTGGGACAAACATTGCTAGAGCAAAGTTGAAAGACCAATTGACAGCAGCTGATAAAGCAGAACCCTTAGCTCTTTCAACATTGTTAAAGATTTCAGAACAATAAATCCAGATACCAATACCCCAGGTTGGAGCAAAAGAACAGACAAATAAGTAACAACATGCAATAACACCTTTAGAGGCCCCTGAGTGGTTTTCTGGGATTCTAATACGGACAGTGTCATCACCATTGAAACCGTCTGGAGCAGCGACTGAGTAAGTAGCCAATAAACCAGAAACTGCAAATAACCATGAGAACATAAAGATACCACCAATGATTAAAATTGGTCTTCTACCAATCTTATCAACTAAAAATAATGATGGGATAGTCATGACTACATTTAAAACATATTGGATAGAACCAGAGACTAATACTGTGTTACCACTGTAACCGGCCATTTGGAAGATATAAACGATGTAGTACATCATGACGTTCATACCACATAATTGCTGCCACATTTGTGCAGACATACCAACGATAGTCTTTCTTAAAGTCTTCTTTCTGAATAAATCTCTGTACGAGAATGCATCAGCTTGCATATCAATCATTGCTTGTTCTTTAATTTCTTCTAATTGTAATTTGATATCGTGGTTGTGAACATCACCTTTGGCACCAATTTTTGCGACAATTATTTTTGCTTCATCGAAACGATCGTGAGTAGCTAACCATCTTGGAGATTCTGGTAAGAAGAAAGTACAGATTAATAAAATTAGACCTGGTACAATTTGAATACCCCAAGTAATTCTAAAAGAAGCAGCGGAGTCAATGAAGTGACAACCATAACCGATGTAGAATAAGATCATGATACCGACAGTGACAGATAATTGGAAAATACCAGCAATAGTACCTCTAATGTTTGGAGGAGCGACTTCAGAACAGTAGACTGGAGCAGTAGATGAACCGAAACCGATACCGATACCAGCAATAACTCTACCAGCAACTAACATAGCGACATTTTGAGAGGCACATTGAATAATAGCACCTAAAATCCAGAAAGCGGCACATAAGTGTAAAGAGACCCTTCTACCGAAAGCGTCAGAGAATTTTGGAGAAATGATAGAACCACCAAGAGAACCGGCAGCCATAGATGCAGTGATACCACCTTGTTCAGTAGAGCCTGGAGAACCGAAGTATTGTCTGTAACCAACGGTACCGATCATTGAGGACATGGATGAAATATCAAAACCAAACATTAAACCTGAGATACAGGAGATGATGGCAATGAAATAAACATTATAAATTTTTGGGAATTTGTCATATAGGGCTCCCCTATAGTTTGTGTTCCTTAATAGGATGAAATCAGTGAAAGATGTCATTATTGTTTAATTTATTATGTTTTGTAATGAGATTAATTTTTGGATGTGTTTATATGATATATTGAGATTGAGTGGTTTGTTATTGTTTATATGAGGGAAGGGAATGTAATATAAGAATATAATTATAAGGATTAAGAATAATGATTTTTTAATTCTAATTTAGATAGAAATAAGTCTTGTTTATATATGTTTGGATTATTTATAAATTTGTTTTAGTTTTTTTGGATTAACTTCCAAATTATAAAATAAAGATTTCTTGATCTAATCTAGAATACAGAAGAAGGTGTTAATGTTGATCCTTGTTTTAACCAAAAAAAAAATGACATATGAAAAAGAACAAGGAGCTTAGATAACGTAAAGAACCTAAATCTCGATCACATCATTTGTTTTGATGGGTTTTGAAGTTGATGTTTGTTGGGTTAATGATTTTAGTCTTTAGTTGGTTCAAAACAATCATTTGTTGAGAAACAGTTTACATTGGATGGGGATCAATAGCCCCTTCAGGAGATTACCGTCCTATCATAAAGAAAAAAAAAAAAAAAAAAAAAAAAAAAAAAAAAAAAAAAAAGATAAAGAAAATCCAATAATGACTAGATATCACATTATTTAATTATAGCATTATAGATATTATGATATTTCAATGGTATTAATAGTGAGAAACGACTCAAAAATGTATAATTAGTAAATTTATTAATTAACTAATGCAAGAAGAGTGGGGCTGTGACCCACAACCGCAGAGAAATGATGAATACAATTGAACAAGAAAAAAATAAAAAAAAAGGAAAGTAAATCTGGGGTAAAAATGTATTAATATTATAATTTTAAGTCCGATTTCATGGAATTGCATAGTATAAGGACACACTATATACATTTTTATTTTTTAAGAGAGCTTAGAAGGAATGGGAGAGGGGAGGGCAAAAGGTTTGGATCAAGCATTCAATAACGAATTAGTATAAAAAATCAATAATGAAATGGATCACAGGCAAACGAAGAAAATAAAAAAAAAAAAATAATATGGGGTAATCTGAAATGTGGGTTAAAACAATAATTTATTTATTACATTAATTCTATTTTCTGTAAAAAAAAAAGAAAAAAAATAAAAGGTTGAAAATCAATTCAATATTTTAAAATACAGAATGACTTCATTTATCAGTAAATAAATAATGTACAATCACTCACTAATCAAACAAAATTTTTTGAGCCATGATTTTCATTATGTAAGTTTGAGTGGGTAGATTTAATGTTGTTGTTTTTTCTTCAAATTGAGTTCGTAGTTTTTGAGTAAAAAGTATGAACGAATCATGTCTCATTCACTCATGGCATGGGAAAGTGACGGTTTTGTATGGATGTTTCTGTTCAATAAAAAATCAATGACTCTTCGGAGTTTTATAAGCCGAGTAGTTCTTTGTTTGTCAAGAAAGACGAAAAAAAAAAAAAAAAAAAAAAAAGATAGAAAAGAGGGGTAAGATATTTTTCGGTAGTGAATTAGATGATTCAAAAGAATTACTTTAAATTGTAATTTTTCTCTCTCTCTATCGTTGATTATGAATGCAAAGGTTTTGTTATGACCCACTTTTCTTTCCATATTAAAAACGTCATAGTAAAAAAAAAAAAAAAAGAAAAAAATTATCATAGTCAAAATATAAATTATAGTATATACACAGTAAAAGATTCTCATTACTACTCAGAGGACCTTGTGTAAGAGGTTGTTTAAGAAGAATCTTTGATTATAAAAAAAAAAACAAAAACATATGAATTTTCACTCTTGGTATTTCTGTAACAAGGAGCATCGAGAAAATCTTACATCTTACATCTAATAATCATTTTCTACTTCTTTTTTTGTAATTTGTCAATGACTTTCTCTTTTTTTTTTATTATCGAATGAATACACGAGCAATAGAAAACAACTAAATATCAGTAATACACATAACAGTCGCAGCATATAATGTGATATGTATGTATTTCAGAATACACAAAAAATGACACCATTTATCTTTCAGAGACAAAAAAAAGAATTTTCTATAATGATAAATGTATTAATATTTTAGAATGGGGACTTTTTTTAAAAGAAACAAAAAAAAGGAACTAAGAAGAATGAATTAAAAAAACTTAATAACCCAAAGAAGAAAAAGTATCATACTATATTAATGAATGCATCACACACGGCTGAACAGAAAAATATAACAAAGAATTGTTCGACTATTATACGGTTGTCTCTAATACTTTAAAAAATAAAATCGATATTATATTTTTAATGTTGTTGATTTTAGCAATTAAATATTATATTAATATTATTATAAATATTGGCTCCAAGAAAAAAATGAATGACCTATAAGTATATATTCCAATTAAAGTATTAATGAATTAATTTGTTTTTTCGTGTTTTTTTTATTTTTACAAAACAGATCAAAAATGAAATTAATTGTTGGTGTTTTCCATTGGAGTGATTGCCGAAAGAAGATAATTTTAATCATTTCAAGTAATTAAATTACAGGATTACATAATTCAGGATTGTTTCAATGATGTTTTAAATTTATTTTTTTTGGACTGTCGACAGAATAAAAGCTAATTAAGGAGCCAAGAATCAAATTAAATTTAAAGAAAATTAAGAATACTTCAAATAAGTATTGGAAATGTGGGGTAATATATATATATATATATATATATATATTCACAGAGAGAGACTGCAATGATGAGTTTTCCTTCATTCGATAATATTTTCCATCTTTAACAGTTTATTAGATAGCACACATTCAAGTCCCCAATTTTCGTATAATTTTTAATAAAATAGGACTTAGTGACATATTTGGTGAAAAAAAAAACGTCAGTCGTCACCCGGTCCTAACTTTGTAATATTCTGTGTACTTTTGTTTTTTTTTAATGTTTATTTTTTTTAGAAAACATAAATATTAAAAAATTTTCTTAGGTTGAAAATTATTTTTATTCTTAGTATAAAAGAACTTTTTTGTATCACTTACTTATTTATCTTATTTAATACATTTATAAATATATATATCTCTTACAAGATTTTATATTGTCCAAATTTAGTCTTTAATAGATGAAAAAGACCAATCATTTTTATTGCGTTCAATACAATTTATACATTTATATGATATATCCAAATTTCCCATGAATATATTTCATACTATTGTATTGTTTAGCATAGACTGAAATTTTTATCACACCGGTTTGAGTTGGTTCATCTAATTTTCTCTAATTTGAATTGATATAGAAGTGTGTGAACATCGTTTACTGTTTGTATAAGTAATATTACTAGAAGTTATTAATTTATCTCTATTTTCATTAATGTAATTGTATGATATTCAATTCTTTTGTATTACTGTCTTATAGACATTGATACCGTACACTGAAAATATTCGAGTTTTCTAGTGTTTATGTACGTAATTATATCTTTTCACTTGATAATTTGGTGTAGTTATTAAAACTA
This sequence comes from Tetrapisispora nanseiensis, assembly GCA_030568035.1. Lineage (NCBI taxonomy): Eukaryota > Fungi > Ascomycota > Saccharomycetes > Saccharomycetales > Saccharomycetaceae > Tetrapisispora > Tetrapisispora nanseiensis. The sequence continues at coordinate 10,663 of JAJLTH010000131.1, forward strand.
CCAATACATATAATATGTTGATATAGATCAAACATAAAGAGGTCTATATTCTGGAGAAAAAATATATTCTTGTTTGATTGATCTGATCATGCTGCTATTTTTTATTTTACGGATCCTTAGTTAAAAAAAAGGTAGCAAAATAGTTATAATTACATTTTGTTCTAAAATGTACCTTTAAAGTAAATAATATATAAATTTTAAATGTTATTCCTTACGAGTAACAAAGGTTACATGATAAATCTCCAAGATGAAGATTTCTAACATTATTATATCTGATTTTGATGAAACAATAACAATTAATGATACGATTGCTGTTCTCTCAGGATTGCCTTATTTTGTGAGATCTGAAGAGTACAAATCAACAAATGTAAATAATGAGAATGCTTCTGAATTGACCGAGATCCCAAGTTGGGACTGGTTTATTAAATCTTACATGGATATTTATTCAAAAAATATTAGCAATATTGAAAGATTCGAACCAATAATTGATACTAATTTGAATTTTAAGAATAAGAAAGATTATATGTCTAGATTAAATAAAGAAATTGCATATCAAGAGGAATTAAAAAACAAAATTGAATTAAAAAGTATTGATAATATTGTCAGAAAAGGTCTTTTCAAACGAATCACATTAGATGATTTGAAACAGTATTTATCCAAAATTGATTCAAAAAAATCCTGTTTAATTAAAAAAGATTTTATAGACTATTTCAACAAGTTTGAAAATAAACATAATTTTTATATTCTTTCAATTAATTGGTCAAAAGAATTCATTTATTATTTAATTAATAATAATAATAATAGCATTAATTCTGAACCTGACAAAATAAAGCTACAAAATATATATTGTAATGACTTGTTATTAAGCAAATCCAAACCCAATATGTACACAGGCGATGTAAGCAGAAACTCAGTGACAGGATGTGATAAATTCAGAATTTTAGAAAGTATATCTACAAAATATCATAAGGGTAACAGCCTTATTTGGTATATTGGTGACAGTGAGACCGATTTATTGAGTATCTTACATCCTGATGTAAATGGAATATTATTGCTTGACCCATCAATATCAAATCAGGCTAAAAAGTTCCTCAAAATTACTAAAATTTTACTTAATGTCAATAGTGATATATTAGAGGATTTTATTGAAAATAAAAATACTCGCTACCTTCAATTATTCGAAAAAATTGAAGGCAGTGACAGGTTTGTATATCTTGCGAAGAGTTGGGATGCTTTGAAAGACTTAGGGTTATAGGAAATTATTTTATTATTTGTATTAAATGAATAATATATTGGTAAATTTATGTTATATTCATATAATCATGTCATCCAAGTAATTATAATAGTACGTTGATACAAAAAGGTTCTATCATGAATGTCTTATTATCACTATGTACGAATATTTGATCGAATGATTCTTAAATAATCTAAAAAATTTCGAATCAAAAAAAAAAATTCGATGAGCATAGTTTTCAAACAGTGAAGAACTAAGTGTATATAAACAAGTAGTTATTTAAATTGTAAAGATGGAAACAAAATTATAGACTATAGTGACCCAAATAAATACAACCACATAATACAATGAACAGCATTCATGGTTTAGGAAAAAGTGCAACCATTGAATTATCAGATTCAGCAAAGAGTTTGCATGATAATATGGTTAAAAACATTGAAAAAACTCTATTCTCACAACAGGAGATGCAAACTATGTCAGGTATAGATTCTTTAAGTGATCTTATGATTCTTATTCAAGAATTATTGAATAAGAACTTGATTAAACTGGTTAAGCAAAACAATGAGTTAAAATTTCAAGCTGTAGATATCAGTGAGGCTGCTAAGAAATCAACAATGACAGCAGAAGAGTCTTTGGTCTATTCCTATATTGAAGCTAGTGGTAGAGAAGGTATATGGACAAAGACAATTAAAGCCAGAACTAATTTGCATCAACATGTAGTTCTTAAATGTTTGAAAGCGTTAGAATCTCAGAGGTATGTCAAGAGTGTGAAGAATGTTAAATATCCAACAAGAAAAATTTATATGTTATATAATTTACAACCTTCTATTGATATAACAGGTGGTCCATGGTTTACTGATAGTGAATTAGATGTTGAATTTATTAATAGTTTATTAACTATTGTTTGGAGATATGTCTCTGAAAAGTCATTCCCAAATGGTTTCAAAAATTTTTTAAATGACAATACAAAGAAACCTTTATATGCACAAAATGTTAAAAATTATTCAACAGTTGATGAAATTTTAAAATTTATTAGTAATGCACAGGTTGCAAATGTTGAATTAAATACAAATAACATTAGATCATTATGTGACGTATTGGTATATGATGATAAATTTGAAAAGTTAGAGCATGATTGTTATAAAGTCACTTTACAAAGTGTTTTACAATTGACAAATAATAATAATAATAGTAGTAGTAATAGCGGTGGTAATAATATTAGTAATGTTGATGATAATGAAAGTGATATTCAAGTTAAAAAGGAAGCAGATATTCAAACTGATCCAATTAATGATGAATTAAATAAAAATAAAACAAATTTAAAGAATTTAATGTCATTGGAAGAAAATGAATTTTCAATTTTCAATCATTATAATTACTTACCTGCATCTAAACATGATAAAGAAGCAGTATACTTTGATGAATGGGTTCTGTGAATTTAAAAATATCTTTACAGAAATATATCCTCATGTTTATATGTGATTACATTTTATTTATAGGTGTTATTTAAATTTTTACATAGAGAAAAAAAAAAACATAAGCTGCATTTAACTATTTCCAATCATTTTATTATTATTATGAAAATTTCTCTTTTATCTTTTATAAAGTTATCTATGGAATACTCTATTTATATTTGATTTAATTTTTTTTTTTTTACTGTAACATCTTTGTTCTACTATTATAAGAATTTTAAAATACAAATAGTAATATTTATGTAATGTAAATCATAATTATGAAGTTAATAATCATAGTAAACTACCAGATCTATGTTTCCTTTTAACCGCAAATACATTCAACTACATTATGCATTTTCTCTTTATATTAGATGATTTTCCAAGTATTGTATTATTCAACAGAAAATTATAATATTAAGAATGTAAAGAATTAACTATATATACGATAATTATACTGTTACTGTTGTTGTTGTTGTTGTTGTTGTTGTTATTGGAAACATATTATTTATAAGATACGAATATATATTATTTGATAATCTAACAAAAAAAAAAAAAAAATGTCATACATTTGAAATATTAATACTAATATTAGTATTAGTATTATATAAATAATATTAAAAAATTGGGGTAAGTTAAATTAATAAAATTAAAATAGTATTAGTTTAAATTTTTTTTTTTTTTTGCCTTTCAATTTGTTAGTTCATTACCGTGACAACTTAATATGAAACATTGGGGTAATTGCTGTTTGTTCGTTATTTTTATATGCCTTTTTTTTTTCAATTAATAAAATGTTTGAAGTATAATTAATAAATCATACTGCAAGTATCTGTTTTGTTTGTTTCTCCTTTAATCCCTTCAATATAGGTGGATCTTAAATTACTATTAAATAGTGCATCTCTTTTTTTTTTTTTTTTATTGTAAAAATGCCGTATTTAAGAGATCCCCCTAGTATTTAAAAATTATGAAACCCCGGATGACTGGAAACTTAATTAAATCAAAATTAATTATATATCTGCATTTTCAGTACGGTATTTTTTTAGAAAATGAAAAAAATAAATTCAAAAAAAATTTAAATATAGAGAAATATGATTAAATTAGTGAATTAAACAAAACTTTATTAGAGGTTGCATGTCACATTTTTTAAATTTCCTGTTCTTTTTCATAGTTAAACTATTTGTAATACTTTCATGAACTCAATGAATGATGTATTTATTTCAATTATGTAATTAATGATTAGAACATATTGTTATGTGTGTTTTTGTTGGGGAGTTACTTAAGTAACTAGTAACAACAAGAAATATATTGCATTTAATTTTGTCATTAAACTTCAAATCTCTTCCCTCCTCACATTAACGATTTACTTGTACAGTTTTCATTCGTTACAACAGCAACAGCAACAGTATCAGAATAATGGGGAAATGAAATGCAGGAGTTAGGAAATAATAAACCGGAGATTTTGAACGATGAAACAAAAAAAAAAAATATTTGGATTAAAAGTAATTAAAAATGATCAGCGGCTAATTTTATTCCTAATAATAAAACTTAATTGATTTTCATTGATTTTTATATTTGTATTACTACTATAGTTAATGTAAATTAAAATTCAACAATTTTTGTTTTTTTATTTTAATTTTGTGTCACTCAATTTTTTTTTTTATTCTCGTTTAATTATAATATTAAATTAATATATATAAAGATGTGATTATTTTATTTGATTTAAATTTTGTTTTAAAAGAAAAGAATATTTGTTATTATATTCCAATTTATTTAATTATTGATACATATAATAAAGAAATAAGAACTATACTTTGATTGTAATTATTTCAATATATAATTAAATAATTGAATCAATCAGTGAGAAATCAAAAGTTTTACACACAAATATAACAGAATTCAGAATTCAAAAACAAAAACAAAAACAATCAAACTATTTACTTTAAAAACAATGTCCGAAAGTGAACAAATTCAACGTTCATCTTCAAATGATATCTATGAAGATAATCAAAATTTAAAAGTTGATTCACATGAAGATTTAGGTAAAATTTATACTTCAGGTCAGAATAATGAATATATTTATATTGGAAGAACTAAATTTTTAAAATCAGATTTATATGATGCATTTGGTGGTACTTTACAACCAGGTTTATCTCCAGCTTCTTCTCATAAATTTGCTAACCCAGCACCATTAGGTTTATCAGCTTTCGCTTTAACAACTTTTGTTTTATCAATGTTTAACGCAAGAGCACAAGGTGTCACAACGCCAAATGTAGTTGTCGGTTTAGCAATGTTTTATGGTGGTTTAGTTCAATTAATTGCTGGTATTTGGGAAATTGCATTAGAAAATACTTTTGGTGGTACCGCTTTATGTTCTTATGGTGGTTTTTGGTTAAGTTTTGGTGCAATTCATATTCCATGGTTTGGAATTTTAAGTGCATATGAAAATAATGAGGAGCAATTGAAGAATGCATTAGGATTTTATTTACTAGGTTGGACTATATTTACGTTTGGTTTAACCATTTGTACAATGAAATCAACTGTGATGTTCTTTGCTTTATTTTTCTTATTAGGTGTCACATTTTTACTATTGTCGATTGGTGAATTTGCTAGTAGTGTTGGAACAACAAGAGCAGGTGGTGTGCTTGGTGTCATAGTAGCATTTATTGCATGGTATAATGCATACGCAGGTGTGGCAACAAGACAGAATTCATATTTCTTAGCTCGTCCATTCCCATTACCAACTAACGAAAGAATTATCTTTTAAAAAAATCATTATTCAATTCGAAACGATATGATATCTTTTAATGAAATTTAAATCAATTTTTGAGTTAGAGAGAATAATAATCTTTAAATGGATTGTTTTATCTTTAATGGATAAGGAATAATAATAATTTACTAGTATGAGATGATAATTTTTTTATATTTATTTTAAATTAAAAAAGTATTTAATACAAATGGTGCTAATGTCTAATAATTTTAATACATAATATCTTATTTAATTGGTGTGTGTTTTTTTGTTTCACATGATACATTGGCGGCGTATCATTTATGAATTAAGTTATTCTTGTTTTAAAGTTTAAAAACTTTGAAATGATTATCTCTAGTAAATGGTAATGTGACACAAATAAATTTTCCCTCTTATAAAACGTTTACAATTATAACCAATCGATAACAAATTATGACTACATTGAATAAGGACTCCATAAACTTTTTAAGACAATTTTTAATAATATGCAAAGAATATATTTGTTTAAAATATATATAAAATATATCAATTGTTTCTGCTCTATTATATGAAATACTATAATGTCATCTTGGCAAGATCACAAAAGTTTACCTAAACATTGGCATATAGTTCACTTACAATTTCACTATAAGTGGAAGTAATTATGTTATTGTTATTATTATTCAATCAATTTACGTCAAGATTTGAAATGTTTACAATAATATATACATATATATAATTCTAGGGAATGTTATTGTATGTTAGTGTATCAGCTAATTAATTTTCTTCAAACACTGGGGTACCCTAAGCCTAATAAATATATCATGATTTAATATTAACATGACATTATTCCCAAAGTAACCCACCCACTAACCAAAAGTTTCATGCAAACAATAAAAATATATATATTTGTATTATATAAATTATTCTTAGATTTTGAAATTTGAACGGGTTAAAAATTGGTTTGATATTAGTTTTAAATATGTCTCTCAATTTTTTATTTCTTGACTTCATATTAATTTCCCGTGGCACATTTTTCATTTGTTAAATACAATACTTTTTCATTTGAAAAATGTGTGGAATAAGAAACTGAAAAAATTAATTATTTGCCATTGCATAACAAAAATATTTAATTTCTTAATTATCGAAATTGATTAAAATTTATTTGATGTCAAATTTAACCTTCTTCCAATTCTTGATGAACTAATTAAATATTTATATATATATATATATGTATATACTATTAAAAGTATTTAAAGAAAATTACTCATTTAGAAAAGTTTGGGAAATACCATTGTATAACAAAACTATAAAAGTTCAATAAATTAAAAATGTCTTGGGACGGTTTTAAGAAAGCTATTAACAGAGCAGGTAACTCTGTGATTATTAAAAACGTTGATAAAACTGTTGATAAAGAATATAATATTGAAGAAAGACGTTATAGGGTCTTACAAAAGTCGGGTGATAGTTTGCAAAAAGAATCGAAAGCCTATTTAGATTCTCTAAGACAAGTTACACAATCACAAGTTACTATCGCTGAAGTTATTTCTTCCTTATATGACGATTCAAAATTTGTAAGTGGTGGTGGTTACAACGTTGGTAATTACTATTTGCAATCAGTGCAAGATTTTGATTCTGAAACAGTAAAACAATTAGATGGTCCTTTCAGAGAAACTATTCTAGACCCTATTACAAAATTCTCAACCTATTTTAAAGAAATCGATGATGCTATCAAGAAGAGAGATCATAAAAAACAAGATTTTGATGCTGCTAAGGCAAAGGTTAGAAGATTGGTGGACAAGCCAGCTAAAGATGCCTCGAAATTACCAAGAGCTGAAAAAGAATTACAATTTGCAAAAGATGTTTTCGACAATTTAAATGATCAATTGAAAACAGAAATGCCGCAACTTATTGCATTAAGAGTACCATATTATGATCCAAGTTTTGAAGCCTTAGTAAAGATTCAAATGAGATTCTGTACTGATGGTTATACTCGTCTGGCTCAAGTTCAACAATATTTAGATCAACAATCAAGAGATGACTATGCAAACGGTCAATTAGATGCTAAAATTGAAGATTTGTTACAACAAATGACATCATTGGATATTTGTGCTCTAGGTTATAAATAGATATAATTGATGGCATTCGATTGTGTAATTAGTGTGGGAAATATAATTTAAAATTTTGTAGTATAACAATTTTAATAAAATGTAATGTAATGATGATAAAATGAAACATAAAATTTCAAATTGTCTAAATATCAAAACTTTTCGATATTATTTTAATACACTAAACGTAATTAATATAATGGCATTTTATTGATGCTAATGATCTGTCGAAGAGATAAAATAAACGAAGTAATTTTAAGCTAATAATTTATACTTAAATAAAAAATTGTGATAATAAATAAATAAAATTACAAAGTTTCAAATAATTTAATAATTCGCTCGTAAATTTATAATAATGCAGGTCTCTTTTTTCTATTTGTATTATTCGCTACAGCATTTTATCCCTTTCACCCAAGGACAATTTGCTACTTGCTTTGAAGTTAATCTTCTACTTGGTGAAGGTTCTAAAATTGAGTATATGACATTTCTACAATTGACATCTGAAAATTGTTCCATTGGTTCGAAACCTTGTTCTGTTTTGATGTCTTTTAGAAATTTTGAATAAATTTCATCACTCTTTTGGGCAGTAATCCATAGATGACGTCCAATTCTCATTGCCATATATATCATACCACAAGCCCAAACATCAACTGCTCTTGGGTCAAATTTTTCTTTTGTATATTCTTCGGGAGCTATATATTGCGTTGAACCACATATATAGTCAGTATAGTGAACATTTTTTTCCCATGCCATTCTAAAGCATTCACTTGAACCAAAATCTATTATTTTAACAACACCACAGGCTGTTAATAAAATATTTTCAGGTTTCAAATCTCTATGAGCAACACCCATATCATGCATATAATTTACACCAGATATTATCTGTTTGAAGAAACAATCTGCTTCAATCTGAGTTAGTTTACCGTTCTCTGAGGATGTTATCAAAGTGAATAAATCACCACCTGGGCAATATTCCATCACCTCGAAGTAATTTTTTTCATTATCAGTGAATAAATCTAGTGTTTGAGCAATATGTAAGTGTTTTAGTGAGGAAGATATACAAAATTCAGATGTGATTCTCTTCAAAAAACAGTCAGGTCCTTCATTTTCTTTCCTTTTAATTTCTTTTACTGCATAATATATAGGCTTTGAATTTTTCATTTCATTTTTCTTTTGGCACAATCTCACTGTACCATAAGAACCTTTACCAATGATTTCTTTACAGCAACCGTAAACATCTGAAAAATTCAATCTTTTGTGATTGTCTATTGCAACTCTAGATAGAGTTGGTTTATTTTTTATTTGAGATGCAATAATATTGTCAGAAGAAACAGTATCATTTTTTGAAATTGTGCTTTCAGAATTATCATTAATATTTTTTAAAAACCCTGAAATAATAGTTTGAGCACAATCCGAGGAATATGTATCTTTATTCTTGATTAATTTATTATTTTCATTTACTGAGTTACTATCATTTGATATTTCAACAGTAAAATTGTTATCTTTGAACAGTTCTTGAACTGCCCATTTTGAATTATCAATATTTCTTGCTTCATCGTTTTTATTTTTGGTAATTGAAATTTTTTTAATAAAAGATGTGATATTATCCTTACGTTTTAAGTTTTGTAAATGATGCTTATGGGATCCATCTTCATTAATCGAAAGCTTATTATTAACTTCAAAAACGTTGTTATTGTTAGTACTGTTGACAATATTGTTACAATTATTAGTCGTTATTGAGTTAACACTCGATGTTAAATTTGTATTGCTATTATTATTTGAAGACGAATCTATAATTTTTGGACTTAATGCTAATGACGATGACGATGATGATGACGATGGAGGAGTTGGGTGTGACTGTTTATTATAATGCGATGTGTCTATATTAAAACCTTTTTGATTAGGAACTTCTGAACAGTCATTTTTCGAAAGTATATCATTTGATTGCAAACTATTAGCACCGAATATTTTTGTAATGTTACGTTTTAAGAAACTGTTTTTCTTAGCTAAATTAGTATCTGGATGAACTACAGCAGCAGCCATTTGTAAATTTGTATGTGTGTGTGTGTGTGTGTGTGTGTGTGTGTGTGTGTGTGTGTGTGTGTGTGTGTGTGTGTGTGTGTGTGTGTGTGTGTGTTGTATTGATTGTTTTTATTTTTAAAATAATTTCTTGATGTAAAATAATGAACGATATTTTTATAATGGAATTTAAATGTAATGTTACAAAAAAAAATATGAATGTCTGTATTTTTTGGACAGAGAACTCACTCTTATGATTCTTTTTATGCTTAATGTTATTACTAATTGATCACAATTATAAATAAATACCAAAATTTAATAACTATTTGATATATTAAAAAAAACACAAATTAAATATATGTCAAGCAATATATATATATATATTAGTAAGATCATTGCTTCACAATACAAATATGAATTTCATAGATAGTGTTAAATCAATAATTTTTCATGAAACATTTTGTTTGTTATTTTAATTTGACAAAAAATTAATTGATTAGTAATTTTTTTGTCAAATGAAAAAAAACAATCTTGACTTCTTGACTTTGTACGAAAACAAAAATCAGAACAAAAAATGAGAAAATTTGTTTGCTTTACAATACACAATATAAAGAAGAAAAAATGGAGAGAAAAAGGAGAGAAAGAAAAAAATTTATTAAGCAAAAGAGTTTTTGTAAGAGCGGGTAACAGATAATGGGAAGTGGTGAGGGCGAAAAGAGATTAAGATGAAGTGAGAATTATTTTCTTTGTCGTTCGTTTGCTGTAATAAGGATGAAGTAACTGTTTATTGGAATTGTAAGGTGTTTTGGGAAGTATTGTCGCTCCTTATTTGACGGTAGCAACAGGAGCGATAGTATTGTTAGTTTTAGTGATTTAGATGATGATCGTTTGTCATATATCTAGTTAATCACTCCATGAAGGTTGGTGACACTAATTAATTATTTTGTAATTTCTCACATATTGTCACCAACACATATAATTTCCAACATAAAGTCCGGTGTATAGGTATCATATAATATATATATATGTTTGTATTATTGAGACAAAAATTACATTAACTATGTATTCATTATTCTATTATTAGACCTAATATTATACTTCTTTTATTTAATTAATTATCCGACGTCACAAAACCTTATTTGTTCATATTTGGTTTCAAAATTTTAAATTAATGTCATTTAGATTAATGAATTCATAAAGTAAAAGTAACTAGTAGAACTTAGTAAAATGCCCATAGTCAATTGTATAATATTAATTTATTAATTAAAGTTTTACACAAAATAGCTTAGAAAATGCATCGTAGCTATTCATCTTATTCAATTTGATAATTCCTCACCTATTTAATAAAATCGATTTATATTATATTGTATTATTTTAATTTTCTGTGTTATAATACAATGACGGAATGTATATTGTCTCAATAATAGATGTAATAATAACATTCTAAAACGTGCCCATTGTTATTAATGATATTAGGTTTGTGACACAGGTTTGTGTCACAGGTTTGTGTCATTAAATAAAATTTAAATTAAAATAAATTCTTAAAATATTTTAATATAAAAGGCAATCAAAAATGACATTAATGTCATTTATTTTGAATTCATTTACATGTCACTTTTTATTTTGACTTTATTAACTTTTTTATTAAATTATAATAATTTGTTATTATAAACATTTTTCTTTAGCCGTTTCAATTAATTCTTATTTTATATTTTATTACTATATATATATATATATATATATATATATTATTTCATTTGATTATTTTTATAAATATTTCTTGATTACATAAAACCCCCAAGATTTAAACAATTTTATATAATACTTAAATCTTATACAACACACAAAAAAACTTCAAAACTCTATCCAAAAAATTTACCAAAAAAATGAACACTTTAGAAAATATTAATAGCTGTGTTTCATTAAAAGATACTAACCTCATCGATATCAACGATGAGTTTGCAGGTAATACTGCATTCGGTAGTTCCCGTAAATTTGAGCATTTCTCTAATAAAATTAAATCAATATTTTCTAATGAAGATTTTGCCAATGATGAAAAAATTATTCAACTTGAATATTTTAAATTAAAGGAAAATAATCTAATTAGAAAAACCTTTGGTGGGATTGATAAAACTTCTAACGGAGACAAAAAAACCAACTGGTTAAAATCAATCTTCAAGCATAGGGATTATAAATATGCCCGTGAATCTGAAGTGTTGAATGCCACAGAAGCTTCAGATTCTGATACCTTGTTTGAAGACATCAAGTATTTCTGCCATAATACTTGTGATGATCTAAAAAATATTGATAGATTCTTCGACATCGATGATAAATATGCTATGCCCGATGACGTCGAATCATACAACAATACTGGTTTTAATTATGAGATGCCTAATGAATGGGAGACCGAGATTGAATGTAAGGCTGAAATAGAATGCAATTCAATCGATATTTTAAATAACCAAATTGACGATGAAGTTAGCTATAATAATTATAATAATTCTGAGGATAGTGAAGATACCAATGATTCATCGGTAATCTCTTTTCATTTAAAAGATTTGACGTCACAAATCTATGAAAACGAGAGTAACATTGATTTTATATTTGAAGCTAACAAATCAATTAGTTACGATACGCCGATTGAAGAGATGACATCCAGCTCAGAAGAATATTATAGAAGAGATATTGAGTTTAGCGAGATGAGCAGTAGTAGTTTATATATTAGCGATTATCCAGAAGATATACCAACTGGTATTAATAATAATAAGAAGAACAAGAACAAGAAGAACAAGAAGAACAATAAATTAAGATCCATTTTAGGAGCAACAGGAGAAAAAATATCAAAAATTTATAATGACACAAAATCCAAGATTTTAACTAAAATAAAAATTAAAGAGAAATCCCAAAATAAAACAATTAGAACACCGCATTATAGAAACCCTTGGTGTGAAATATATGGTTGTCATGAAGTATCCGAAATAAATAATTCATATCATTACCGACATATTGAACCGCGTACATTCCAGGAACATGTTATGCAGAAGATTATGAGGACTAAACATAGTTTCAGGAAATTTATGAAAAGAAAAGATAAGAAAAGATGGTTACTATATCAATTAGAAAAACATAGTTATGATTATTTTGATTTAGGATTATTCTTTATGGAAGGAATCGTTGATATGATAACTGATGTTTGGGAGAGATTAGAGACATTTCCGAAATTATTACTTTTAGGGATTGGTCATGTAATAACGAAGATTGTACATTGATTATATCTCATTTAATTTAGATTTCACATTCGATCAGAAGTAACAAACCGATACAAACTTTTACTGTTACACAC
>JAJLTH010000132.1:0-22729 GCA_030568035.1 Tetrapisispora nanseiensis
GGGGAGGTAGGGCCAAGGGTAAGAATACTAAAGTTTTTCGGGAATTAGAACAAATCCTATGTTATTGTTTATTATAGAGTGTTTCGGTTACAAAAAAAAAACAAAACACTTTTGTTCACTTAGTAAAAAAAAACATTATCAGTGTACACTTTTCTTGTTTATTTATTTGTTTATGTTGTTTGTGTTCTGCTAACTTTAGATGTACACCTCTAAAACTGACAAGAAAGAACCGATGCCAATAAAACAAGCACACACAAATAGCTGTACCCACTGCATCCATCTCAATTCGAAACTGATAATATTATGAACGCAATTAAAAAAAAAAAAAAACTGAATTTGCAATAAAGTGTCTCTCTCTCTCTCTCGTGAAGAAAAAAACAAAATAACGTAGAGACAAATTAGTCCGGTAGTGTATCTTTTCCTTCAATCTTGTTCTCAGAGACGAAACGGTGAATGTCGTGAAATTATCACTTTATCATTATTAACATTTCTACTGCAGAAAGAGAAAAAACATAACATAACATAACATAATATAACATAAACAAGGAAAAATAACAAACAAATATCATCATTTTCTTTTTCTTTCTTTTTCTGTTTTTTTTTTCTGGTTACATAAAAAAATATTAAATTTCAAAATACCTCTAGAGAAGAGCGAGACACATACGCAGACGCATACGCAGACACATGGCACACGGTACCCTTGGATTGCTACTGCCGATTGACTGCTTACGTTCTAACCGAAATAAGAACAAAAAAAACAAATAAATTTAAATACGGTACGGTACGGTGCATACCTTGCTGCTTTATTTTTATTTTCGCTATTCGTTGTTTTTTTAAGGTTTATAAAGAAAAAATTATTTGTATACGCTGCTCTCTCTCTCTCTCTCTCTCTCTCTCTGTCTCTCTGTCTCTTTTATTATTGTAATAGTATAGGCAAACTATACCTTAAATTATTATACATATACCCAATTACACTATAGTATTATCTCTGCACTGTAATAAATATTTATATATATTTGTTATATTGTTGTTATTCGGATAATGTTGGTTGTTTAAAAATTGTATTTTGTCACATTACTAATTTATGTCTAATTTTTCAATTGCTTCACTACAATTATATAACACACTAAAAACAAACAAACAAACAATTTTTAGTTATTTATGTAGTATCCATCAATATATTTTTATTATACTCATCCCTCATCCACTCCCCCCCCCCTCCCTCTATTCAATTGTTTACCGTTAATTAACAAGATTAATTACATATCCAAAAGAAATTTAAATTAATTGGAAGAGAAATGATTGAATGAGAAAATTAAAAACAAAGCAATATATTTTAACTTGTTAATGTACATATGAAAGAAACATACACTAACATATAAATATATATATATATATACGTATTTGTTTTTGTCAATTCATTTCTTTCTTTTAAATATTTCACTTTTAATATTCTTATTTTAATTTATTTAAATTATAATTTGTTATTTCCATTCTTTTTGGATAGGTTTTTCAATTAAACAAAAAAACAATCAAAATAATAATTCCAATTATATTATTTATTTAATATTCAAACAAAGAAAATATTTTATAATAATAAGAATAAGAATTTTACAACTTTAAAAAGATTTTTTTTAAAGTCATCATCATCATAATATAAACAAACAAACAAAAAAAAAGCAATAATAATTCAACAATGTTAGGTTTAGCTGATAATATTTTAAGAGGTATTAACTTCTGTTTCTTCGTTATCTGTTTAGGTTTAGTTGGTTCTTTAATAGCGACTCAAAACCAACACAGTTCAAGAGTTAACTATTGTATTTTCGTCCCACCATTTGCATTAGTCACCGACACATTCTACGGTGTGTTAGCTAACATATGGTCCACTCCATTAGCTTGGCCAATTATTTTGTTCTGTTTCGATTTCTTGAACTTTGCCTTCACATTTACTGCAGGTACTGTTTTAGCTGTCGGTACTAGAACTCACTCATGTACTAACAAATCCTACTTGGATTCTAACAGCATTGCACAAGGTTCCACTGACAGATGTAGAAAGGCACAAGCTTCTACCGCATTCTTCTACTTCTCTTTCTTCATCTTCTTAGCCAAATTAGTTATGTCCTCCATTAACTTATTCACCAACGGTGCTTTAGGTTCCATGAGCTTTGGTAGACGTAGAGGTGGTGCCGGTGTTGGTGTCCCAACTCCTGCTTCCCCACAAATTGGTGTTCCAAACATTTCTCAAGTTTAAATAAAAACTTACAAATAACAACAACAACAATAATAATAATAATAATAATAACAATATAATAAATAAATAAAAAAAAGAGGAATTACAAGAATTATGTATAACTTGTTTATTTCACTACTTTTTTGACAACATTAATTTTTTTTCAACATTCATTTCATCCCCCCCAAAATTTTTTGAGCTCTCATAATCAATACTACTTTCTAGTGACATGTTTTTTTTTTCTTTTCATTTTTATTGGAAAACAAAAATTAAAAATAAAAACATAACATGCAATTAGTTTATGCCTTTTCCTGATTCATTTCTATTAATTTTTGCTTATCATGATGTTCTAACAAATTATCAAAAAAAATAAAAAATAAAATGAAAAAGAAGAAATTGAATCATTCTAATATAATGGATAAGTGTAAACTTGAACAGGGGGTAGTATTTTTTGATATATAGTACGATACCATCATAATTTTTTAATTAATAATAACTAATTAATTTTTACTTTTTATCTTTTAACTTTTATTCTTTTATGTTTTAATAGCTTTTCAAATTAAATATTTAAACTATCTCATTATGTATTCAAACATAACGTAATACTTGTTTCATCAAGAAAATAAATTGCTAAAACATTAATAATGTTATGAAAAATAGACAAATTCGTTTTAATTGGAACATTTTTTTTTGGAATTAATTCACTATATACATATTAAAAAAGTTCTTAACTACAGAATTAAAATATTTTTATACGGTTTAACCAATCTCACTCATTATTTACCTTCCTATGTTTAATAGTAAGGAGTTTGGTGTACCAGTAGACTCATTATTACTACTGCTAGAATTACCACTTGGTAAATAAGTAATGTTAGATGACTGAGATAAGGTTTTAGCGATCTCTTTAGAAGCTTCTAATCTTCTAATCAATAACAAACCGTCACCAGCTTTAGATAATGCCTTAGATATATGCTCGGCACTTTCGGCTTCACCTTCTGCTCTGATAACAGCAGCTTGTCTTTCTTGTTCTGCTCTTTCAACTAAAAACTTAGCCCTTTCTGCATCTTGTTGTGCAATTTGCTTTTGTTCTACGGCTTTTGTGAATTCTTGACCAAAAGTTAAATGAGTTATCGATACATCTTCTAATTTTATCCCAAACTCGTTGGACCTTACCGATAATTCTTGTCTAATTTTTTCAGAGACAATCTCTCTCTGTGTAATTAATTCAGCTGCATCAAATTGGGCAACAATGGCTTTTAATACTTCATTACCAATGGATGGTAATACTCTTTCATCGTAGTCTAAACCAAGGTTTTGGTAAATTGTTGGAAGTTGTTGTACGTCTGGTCTATGAAGAACCCTTAATGTTAATGAAACCATTTGTAAATCTTTAGTACCAGTATTTGTAGCAATGCTTTTTGGTTTGGTTCTAACATCAAAGATAACTGCCTTTTGTAACCATGGAAATAAAAAATGGGTACCTTCACCGATAACTTGTTGTTTAACACCTGATAATCTATCAAAAATGACTGCTCTCGAACCACCTTTGACATCATACATGGCATACTGAATTCCTGATACTGCTATACCAATAGGCACAGCTATTTTAATTAATCTATCTAAAGCTCTTGTGGACATATTTCAAAAATTGTATATATATATATATATTAGTTTTTTGCCTTGGCTCTGACTTCAATGTCAACAAAGTAATTATTCAATAAACTCAAATAAGCTTATATATACACCAAATTACGTTTATGATATTTATATTGATATATGAACTCACTTCTAATTATTGGTGGCAAATTTTATATAGTAGACTTAATTTTTTTTCTTAATATCCCTCCTTTATTATTTTCAATATATTTATTTTTTCTTACTATTGTAAATTTTGGCCTTGTGGTATAAAAATTCGCTTTTCTCGTAATTCTTTATTTTTGAATCCCTCACTATATACTTAAGAGGAGAAGTTAATGAATATTATGTTAGAAATGACAGTATTAAGAATAATTATACATAGTTAATTCATTGGTTGAAATTTGAGACTTAAATTAAAATATGTAAAATGTTCTTTATATGATTTAAATACTTTATAAAAAATATTTTTATTAATGTATGAATATAATTAATTATACTAATGGCAATTATTGGATTATATTGTCTTCCAATCTTTTAGATGAAAAAAAAAAGAGTATTGATTCATTTTGGGGAGAAGAAGAAAGGGAGACAAAAACGTTCCATGCTTGATAAATGATTTGAATATATAAGAGATGTCAAAAATTGGCATATTTGTGTAAAATGTGATGTATTTCTGTGGTCAGTTAGCATCTGTATGAATCCTGTTTGTTATTTATTTTTTAGGTTTAATATTTTTATTCAATTCAAAGGGCTTCAATTTCCTTACAAATTTACGTGGGACATTCTGCCATTCCGGATAATATTCCATCCCCATTATTGAAGATGACCACCAGTTATAAGGTAGTAGTGTGTTGGGTACTCTGGGATTATATCTCCATGTGCCATTGACACCCCCGGATGTGATCCCACCAGTGCCTCTTGATCCAGTCAGTACGTTATAGGTTTCTTGGGTTTTCTCTTCTGTGGTAGATTGTTGAGTCTTATCTTGTCTATCATTCCATGGTAAAAACTCAGAAGTGTATTTATTACTGTTTCTAAATAGTGGGTTCTCCTTCACTGGGTAGGTAATCGGTCTGTAGCCACTGAAAAGTATGTCATTGGTTAACTTAGTTGATTCTAAATATCTAGTTGTGGGTACTCGTGGTAAGTTTTTGAACATATCGCTGAAATTATGGTTTGGATTATTACCCATCGAATCTGGTGATCCAGTATTATTCGAACCTATCACGAATTTTCTCTTTAAAAGAGTATTCCTTGTTGTTGAAAAATAGTTTTTACCGTTTATAAAATATAATTTTTGTTTCATTACGTCTGTGTAATATATCTATGTTAGAGAATGTTGTGTTGTGTTCTTTGCTTATTTTTAATTTTGTGTAGACTAAAGGATTTGTATCAAAATTACCAAATCTTTTTAGTGTGTAACATTTGACACACAGTATTTATATTTAAATAGGAATTTTTTGTTTTAATCAAAAAACAAAACAACAACACATAAGATAAGGTTCTTTTACAACAAATAAGTATCTTTAAAGATAAACAATTTTAAAAAGAGGTGTTGTAACATAAATTAAGGGACAATTAAAATTGCATAATTTCTTAATTTAAGACAAAAATAAAAATCTCCGATAACCCCACCCGACCACGGGAGGATTCACCGAGAAGAGAAAATCTTAAAATTTTAAAAAAAAACGAGACATCCATCCCCTCATACATATACCATGATCTTAATGAACGAATATACTACATATACATATACATATACGTATACATATAAGTTTACAAGTATATACATTTATAATGATTTGTTGATAAAAGAATATTTTTTTGATTGTTTTAACAGATCATTAAATCATATAGATATTGAACTATCTTAGTTTTTAAATTAATTAAATTTACTAAAATTGATTGATTATTGTATTTACATCTTGAGGATATGATTAATCGTTTTTATGGATAGTTGTACCATGGTAACCCGTGCCCACCAGCATCCTTAAGAATTTTATCGATATTTAGGTATGTAGATATGTAGAAAATTGAAACTTACATTACACAATAATATCAATAACAACTTGGACTCAAGTCTTTTAACTAGATGAATCAAACCATTCCATTATTGTATATACTTGTTTTTACATAAAATAATCTTGATATTCTAAAGACAAAGAAAAAAAAAGTAAAAGGTTCAAATTATGAAAGAGGGTGGATTTTATCTTCTTATTGCTTTGTACCTTACCCTTCACCCCTCACCCTCTGAACGATTATACATCAAACACGAGCGTATTATATAATTAATTATTGAGATGATTAACTTTAAACAAATGAAGGTTAGTTGGTACATCATAGGAGGTTCCTTTAATAGAAACAAGACTAGAAATTAGTATTGCAACTTCACGTAACATGTTCATTTCAATGTTCAGATTTTTATCCATACATTAATATACACTAATTGATGGAAGTATCAAGAAACTTTCATAACTGTAAACCCAACTTTTGAAATATTTTTTAGTTAATGTGATATTAATTATTATAGTTAATTATGTATGACAATTATTTAAATTGGAACAAAGTACAATATATTTACATATGTTGTTATAATTATTGTGGGGTTTGTTTGTTGTTGTTTTTTTTTTAATTTTATTGTTAAGAAATATGGTTTTACAAAATTGGTTCTTTTGTTGTAAGAGAACATTTTAAAATCTAAAAATAAAAAAAATTTATTTTTTTTTTGTTTTATTCATTTCTCTTGACCATTTGTTTTTAGAATATGCAAAATAATTGTTGAAATCTCTTGATGACGTGAAAATAATATAATAGAAATTTAATAGTAGTAAAAAAAATAATAAAAGAGATGAAGTTGAAATAAAGTATCATTAGTGTGAAATAATTAAATGTGTAAACTCGATTTATTATTGGATATTTTTCGGTTTAACACGTAATTAGTAAAAATAAAATCATAGGAAAAAGTAATTTCAAATCACGTTCATTCTTCAATACCATCCAAGGAATAATCCTTCTTTGATAATTTAGCTCTTAGACCCTTACCATAGACGTAGAATAAATATGGAATTAGAATCATTGCTGTGGCAACAAACGCTAATAACCAAGAAGCCCAGTGTAGACCTAAACCATGGTACATTTGGGTTGTGAATAATGGGAAAGCAGCACCACCAGCAGATCTCAAGAAAACCTTGGTTGCTAAGGCACTGGATGCATATTGGGCGTAACAATCGATAATATAATTGTTTAAAGAATAGTAAATTAACACCATACCGTAACCGAATGCTAAACCAGAAGAGGCTGGGGCAACCCAAATAACCTTCTTAGTAGAAGTTGCACCTAAAATCCATAGAGCAATAGCAGCAAATGGGGCACCTATCATGGCACCTAATAGACGATCTTCAGGAGTTGGTTTACGACGTCTTGTAATTGCCAAATATTTGTTTTCACAGTAGAATGTAGTACATAAAGCTAAGGAAGCACCGATTAAAATAGGGATAAACATTAAACCTGTTAAATTATCCTTATAATCGTATAATTCACCGAAAATAACTGGGAAAGCAAAGAAGAAACCATATAATAATGAGTAAATTAACATAACGTAGAAACAAGTCAAATCTAGAACTGGTTCAGTGACTGCAAAGTATAATGGTCTAACACAACAAGCCTTTAACATTTCACTTAGAGATAAACCTTGAGCTTCTTGTTCAGTCATAATCTTTGGATTACCTGTTTCTTTTCTTAATTTAGCAGCTTTTTTCTTTAGAATAACAGGAGCATAAGTTTCTGGGATGAAAGCGACAATTATCCACATAACACCAGCGAAAGCCATGTTAACCCAAAAAATCAAATCCATACGACCAGTGGAAACAGAAATAAAACCGTTAACCAATGGACCAAAAACTGGGCCACAATAAGGAGCATAAGCAAAGAAAGCAATGGCACGACCTCTTGTATCATTTGGGAACATATCAGCAATGGAACCACCGACTAGACATAAACCAGATGAAGCCCAGACACCACAGAAGAATCTACAGATCATTAAAGTTTGTGGATTTTTAGCGACAGCACAAGGAATATTGAAAATAACATATAAGAACATAGAAACGAAGTATGCAACTCTTCTACCGTAAATATCACTGACTGGGGACCATATTAATGGACCGAAAGAGAAACCAACAACCATTAAAGAAACTGATAAAACAGCAACTTCAGAACCGACATGTAAGTGCTTTTGTACAGTACCTAAACCACCAGCAATACAAGCTGAACCATAGGCAACACAAATAACTAAGATAGATAAGACAATAGTATATAACCATCTAATCTTTAAGGACCAATTATGTGGATTAGCTGGGTCACCTGTAACAAAAGTGACGAACTCAATTTCAGGATCTAATTCAGGTTCATCACCAGAAGTACCAGTTTTTTCAGCTTCTTTTAGATCACTATCAGAGTTGGATGAAGAATCGTGAGTTTGAGATCTTTCCATCTGTCTAGTTCTTGTTCTGGTAATGGTTGTAGAATTTCTACCTAATGAATGCAATGTAGAAACTGGGACTAAACCGGTAGTTGTTTCCATGGTATATTCTTCTGGGAAGATACTATGTCTATTACTGGTAGGGGCATTGACATCTGGAATAGGAGCTTCGGAGGTTAAACCCATGTCTTGTAAGGTCTTAACGGTTTCTGTTCTAGATAAGTTTAATGCATTACTAGTTTCGCCGCCTGTTGGGACATACTGTTGTGGTTGTTCTTGATTTTCTATATCCACAGAACTCTCTGAGGAATTGAAAGATTGGATATCCTCGTATTCGTTAGACATTTTTTTTTAATAATATTGTATTTATTGTGTGTTATTATTTTATTCTGTAGTTATCGAATGAAAAAAAAAAAATATAATTTAATAATGTCCTATTTTTTGAGGGAGTATATTTAAAATAGTATATTTAATAAAATAATTGGTATAATCTAACCAAAATGCAATGAATATATAAATTAATATATATTTAATAGAATATGGGAATTGGTTTTTTGTTGCTCAAAAGAATAAATAAAATTTTTAAAAAAGAATAAAGTACTCTATTTGACTAATTTTAATTGATTTGAAGCTAAAGTAGAACAGTTTTTAACAAAATTGAACTATTTTATTAATATATTATTAGACTAATTGTTATTGAGTTAATAGTTGTTAAAAGTAAAATCTGAAAATGAGAATCGAGTAAGGAAATAAATTAAATTGTAGAATAGAATTTAATTGTATATAATCTTTATATATATTTCATTCTTTAAATCATTATAACTAAAATTAGTTGTCATTTATATATACCTGATTAATGAAATCAAATATCCATTAAAAAACAACATGTTACGAGGTGAAAAGACGAAATAAGAAAAAAAAAATTGGTTATAATTTTAGGAAATCAAAACAATACGATATTGATTAAGAAAATAAGTTAATAGCCAAATACATCTTCTTCTCTTAATTGTTGTGATCACTGTTTTAGTTCTTTGTCTATTGCTTGATTGTATTGTAGTCTTCTGCCTTTTTTCGATTTTTTTTTTTTTTTTTTTTTTAAGAATAAAATTAGAAATCTACTCAAATTAGTTTTAAGTTTTAATGTTGATGATTATAGTAGTAATTGGTCATGTTTTTTACCATGTAATGATAATTTCAGATAAATTTCTAACGGTATCTACTGAATAAATTCTGAAATTGACTATTATAATTTGATCGTTTCTATTAATTGATGTATATTTTTTTTTTTTTTTTTTTTTTTTTTTTTTTTTTTTTTTTTTTTTTTTTGGATTTAATAATGTTTTAATACTAATCTATGAAACTATGGGACAAAACAAAGAATATCATTCAACTCTAGTAGTATTCGATGATTATAATTAATTTTTTTTTATTTTTCGAAATTAAATAACTCCTTCTAATGCAGTAGTGAAATTAAAATAACAGTAATAATTACTTTAAGTTTTTTTTTTTTTTTTTTTTTTTTTTTTTATATTAAAATTATCTCTTTTCTAAGGGAAAAATAATTTGAATACGGTAATTTTCTCGTAGCAGAGACTATTTCATTCTTATTTATTGTAATATATTTTATCGTTTTTTTTTTTAACAATTTAAATTTCTCATACTTGATTTAGTTTTTGGTTCTACTAAAACATAAGTATATAAGGTTTTGAAAAAAATGAAAAAAAAAATTAAAAAGAAAAAAAGGAACTAAAAAATAACTTAAATTTCCGTTTTCGTAAAGTTTCAAAACAACGATAATTTTTGTTGCATTAACAGAAAATAGAGCAAGAACCCATTCTTTTGAAGGCCAACGTTAAAATATAAGTTGAAAAAATACCGTAGAAAATTTAGTCTCTCTTTTTATATTGATTTGATTTTATTATTGGAAATTAATTCGCAACCATTCGGAGAGACTAAGAGAGACTAAGAGGGAAAGAGAGGAAGAGGAAGAGGGAGATGTTAATGTATATTTATACACGTGAGAACATACTGTAGAAAAATATTCTGGTATACGATATTTCTGTTTTAATAGTCTTGATTAATATCCACTTCTACGATAAAGTTGTTAAGATTAGTGTTTAATGTGTATATATCTTCAGTATAATGCAATTTCTCTGCACCTTCAGTTTTCTAATTTATCTTTGTACTCCGAAATAGTATATGTTATTTTTTTTTATCTTATTTTTTTTTTATTCTTTCGCAACAGAGATGACATAACACTACCGTATTTGTGAGTAAAAGTACATAAAAACAAATAAGGAACAAAACATTTTTAGAAAAAAAAAAAAATTCAATTAAATAAGTATTTTGAATTGAGTACTTTAATTTATATAGTGACAAAAAGACACACTTATATTATAAGTAGACCAAGTAGAAGAAGGATTATTTTTGCTTTTTTTCTTGTCTCGTACGCATTATTAGTGTTAAAGTGATACCCCGAATCTGTATCGTTAAGATTTTGTGTGCGGTTGATGGTTTTAATCGGTGATTCCATTGAATTGCTTCATAGAGCACTAAAAAGAAGAAAGGAACTACGATAATAATACTAACGACAAGAACACGAACAACGGAAGTCAACCGTGTCTATCTAACTGCTAAGCTTTTTTTTTGTCCTTTAGCTTTTATCTTCTCCATGAATTTAAAATAATTTAGAATTTGGGGAATTAAAATTACATCCGAGATACTTTTTTTCAAAAATTATTTGAAATTTTAATATTCTCATTAACTACAAAATAAAAAATATATTCATGATTACAACTTAAATGGCCTTTAATTCATGTATGCAACATTAAAATACTATTGTATATTATCAAAACTCGCAAACATACTACTAATATTTTTATTCTATATGTGTGTACTTTCTACATTTGTTGTTTTTTTTTTGTTTAATTGTATCAAATCATGCAAAAGAGAGAATTTTTTGATCTATTATAAGAGTTCAACTGCTAATATAAAGCTAAATTCAATTAAAGTTTGAAGAATTTACATGATTTGGTTTGTATATTTTAAAATATTTTAATCGATCAGCATATTGCAAGATCAATACTCTTCGTATTTATTTTTCTGTCTATTTCATGATTTTACTTCGCCAAGCTGGAACTCTTGGGTATGTTCGCTAATATAATATAATATAAAACAACGCAAGGGCTATGCTCTGCTTCCCTATTCTTACTATTTCTTAAAATATGTTAAGTAATAAATGCAAGACCAAAAGAATTAGCTTCAATTCTAAAATTTTGTTGAAGCTTACAAAGTTCACTAGGGACATGTATACGATACTCCTTCAATTATGTAAAACAAAAAAATCATTAGTCAAATGTTCACTTTTTACTTAAGTGTGGTTATTAAGCGAATCATTTTCAAAAAAATAATGTAGATATGTGATGATTTTAATTAATTCCTTTGTTTTTTCCATGATATTATTTGGAAGTTAGGGTAGTTCGGATAAACCATTTGCTGATTTAAGAATTCAGAATACGTTTGACCGGCTATGATGGTTTCCCTTCATGTTGACCTCTACTACTTTTAATAATCCCCGATGTAAGTGCCATAGAACTAAAAAAAAAAAAAAGCAACTTTAGAATAACCAAAATCGATATGTAATTAGTATTCAAATTAGCCACAAATACTGCTTTTAATTTATGTGAGTTTAATTAAGCCGTAAGCTTTTCGATCAAAGATGTTATGGATCAAATATAAAATTTCCATATTTTAGTTATTAATTGAAGTTCTGAGGTAATAATATATTTAGGTGAGTAAATTTATCATAAATATAAGATAAAATCCACCTTGTATACTACATTATTGTTCAATAGATATGTTGGTAAACGTATGTATTTCATATCACAGAGGTTTGTAATGATATCATTACATTTGTTCCTTACATTTCGTAAACAACTCTTTAATTAAATATATTCTTGGCTTAAAAGTCAGTATTTTAAGTAAAGAATATTGTGACATATAATATATTTTCAAATGAAGATACTAAATTAAAAAATTACGAGTCTTAAGAAAAAGGTGATTTAAAGTTATAGCGACGTTGATTGATAGATATAAGAGGTGTAAAGTATATGATTATAATTTTTGATTCGATACCTTCTAAAAATGCAAAAATACATTGGTGACACCTATGCTCACCCCTCATTTTTTACATGAATTTGTAGGGAAGATGTCAATCTTTTAGATGGTTTTCAAAGAATGTAAAATAATGGTTATTGTACACAATAGGAAATATTTTCTGATTGATCGATTACTATTTTTATCTTGACAAAAACTGCCAAGATAAAAATAAAATTACTCAACTTAAATAAAGAAACATTAACTTTGTATATTTGTAAAAAATTTTAATCCCTTTCACCTTAAAAATTATAATAATGTTTTTTGATATTGATGGTAGTACGATGAAATTAATCTAATGACTATTCATTCATTTATATACTTACTATAAATAGACCAACCCCTGTTTAACTATATGTATTAAATATTGGACGTTCCTGTCCTCAAAATTATTCACAGTCTAATCATTATTATGATAGATTCGTTATTTCATTTATGTCACCTTTTTTTATCAAATAATAATATATTCAGTGAATGCTCTGATCTGAACTTTTTATAATATTAAAACAGTTGGGGAACATGAAGACGCGTCACGTTAAAAAAAAAAATATAGAAAGCTAAAAATGTAACTTGATTAGAAGAATTCATTAGTGTTACAATGATTTAAGAGTTCTAATGAAGTTTAAGTAAATAAGCTAATTCATTTATAAATCAACTGAAAAAATATTCGAATTATTCTGTTAGCAAGAGTATAAAAAATATACTAGAACAATCTCCATGGGAAATGAGTTCTTCAACCAATGACTTCGAAATAAAGGCTCAAGAATTGTTCGATGCCTTAACTGAAAGAACGAAACACCAATATAAATCATATTATGGAAGATATATTGCATGGTGTGAAGAAAATAAATTGATACCGAAGTCTTTGAATGATAGTGAAATATTTCAAAAAGTTCCCATATCATCGAAGCTGTTTCATTGTTTTTTACTTGATCTTTATATATCAAAAAACTCCAGTGGATCAAATCCAAATGAAAAAGAAAATATTCTTCCTGAAGATATTAGTGTGAAGGTGAGTACATTGAAGAAAATTATATCAAGTTTAAAGTTTTTGGTAAGAGTATGCACAGTTTACAATAATAAAACTGTGGTAAAAGTTGATGACAAATATCTAGAATCGATCATAAAATTGCATACTTCATGGTACAATTTTGTCGAAAGTATTGGCAATACAATCAATATGACTAATACTTATCCACCCTTATTAAGAGTATCAATGAATATGTGGAATCCACAAACAACAAATCTAAACGATAAAGTTTTTAAAACCACATCAGAGAAACTAAAATTTCTAGTAGACTTTCAATTTACCAATTATTTGAATTTGTCATACAATGAAAGAGCAGAACTTAAACTTGCAGATTTGAAAACCAACAAAGAAATGAACTTGATTGAAATTAATAAAACAGATGATCCTTTGAAAATGAAACCTATGGTGTTATTGTCACAAGATTGTCCATTTTTATGCCCATTAACGTCATTAGCTGCATCATTATTTTTAAGGTTTTATGGTATAAAAAATGTATATAAGGGCGATGGTTTTCCAGATGTTACCAAAATGAATAAACCTACGCAAACTGATTATGAAAAGCAAGCGAAACTCAGTGCAAATGTTGTACATTGGCAAGATCTTCCTCTCATTAGAGGAAAATCACCTCTGGATTATCCTAAGGATGTAACAATGAGTAGTTATTATAATATGATTTTTAGGTATTGTCATTTACCATACAAAAGAAGAGAGTATTTTCAAGATAGACATGAAGTATTCCCAACTTGGAAAATTTCTGACTTTTTTGATGAGGATAATAAAAGTAAAAACATAACTGAACAGTTTTTTAAATTTGATGTACCTCATGATTTCATGACTATTCTGAATCACAAATCACCATACAATTCATTTGAATTTCTAAGTAAAAAGTTTACAAATGCAAAAGAATTACCTTCCCATTTATTAGTACAATTATTTCCAGAAGTTGAATATTTTAAGAATTCATCTGAAAATCTTACTGAAGAAGCATTGGATTTCATTAAATTAATCGAGACGTTAAGAAATACACTTTTAAAAAATTTACCATACTTATATCATTTTTTCCCTCATCATGATTTATTCAATGATACCATCTTAACATCCCCGGAGTTTCAAAAGTATTTTAAGGAGGTTATATCGAAATCGAAAGAAATTAACGGTACAAAATTACCTTTTGAACTTCTACCAGGGTATGATAATTTTTCAGAAGATGATTTGTATAACGTATTAGTCGAACCACCTTTTAGAACTACTGCAGGATCTGGTAATAAATTAGTAACTCTTAAAACTGATGGAGAATTAGATAAAATAAATTCTGATGCAGCAAAAGATATACGCCAAGTTCTCGAAGCTGTCACCTCTAAATCATCTATTATGGAGAAAAAATTTATTAAAGGATTACAAAATATATTTGAAGATATTAATATAGATGACAAATCTAAAAGATTAGCATTATCACATTTGAAATCTTTAGAAAAAAATATATCATCTGATGATAACAATGTAATGGGAAATGTGAATCATATTAAAAATGAATTTCATTTTACGAAGAATACTATTGTAAATGAAGCCAATAAACCACCTATCGCAAGACTTCTAGATTTGGATTCCTCCTCTGAAGAAGAATCATCTGAAGTAGCTTCGAGAAGAAATAAAATGCTAGGTAGTAACAAGATTAACCAGCGAATTGATTATGATGAAGGTAAGAATGAATCAGATGATGGTGACGATGATGATGCAAATTTACAAGAAGAATTGAAGTTTATGGTGAATGAATTGGTAGGTGAAAAGGTTAGAGTAACCTTTAAAAAAAATTGGGATGATTTCGAAAGAAATGTAGAAAATATGGTAAACAAAGTGGTTGAGAGGAAAGTAAATGATCTAGTAACGAAGAAACTAGAGATTTTTGAAGAAAACTTTAAAAACAAGCAAAATAAAAGAAAAATGGAATATCTTGAAAAGGAAGAAACTACAAGTACTAATATAAATGATAGCCGAAACGAATCACGTAATTTATATCCAAATAAAAAGATTCATATTTTAAATGATAATCAAGGTCAAGATTCGATCGGTAAATCCAAATTCAAAATGAATCAGTCCATCGGTTCGGTCGAAGATATTATATATGAATGGTTTACACCCAACCCGGATATGGATGATGAGTGTATCCACTCAATGAACAAAAAGTATGGCAAAGATTGGAGACAGAACGTAGAGTCGTTGTATAAACAAAAGAAAATAATCATCGAATTATATATTTTCCTTGTTAATCAAAGAGGTTATGAAAATGTCAAAGCAGTACAGATGATTGAAATGAAATGTTCAGATATATATAAGCATGAGTCAACCTCCCTTTCCAAGTATGAATCATTTGCTCAATTTCTAAAGAGTTGGAAGAAGAAACATAACAACTCATTTGAAGAGCTACAATTATAAGGCACTATTCCTTCATTTAACATACTATATGTGATAGATAAATTTGAATTCAGTTCAATGTGTAACATTTCACTTTTTATAAAAAAAAACATAATTGATCAACAATTAACATTTTATTTTTTCTTATAGTTAATTATAACTTAGAGATTTTATGTTAGTATAATTGAACATGACCGTATGTTCTTGAAATCTATCATAATCATTGAGTTACTTTTAGTTCAATAATTTTTCTTGGTGTTTCTAGAATGTACTGGAATATACTGCGAATTACTTTTTCGAACAGATACACACTGTGGGATTTCTCTGCGCGGTTATAAAAACTTTTCTGCCTGCAATTAGAAATTAAATATTGAATTAAGGTACTCAGTAGATTTTTTAGTACACTGTAATTTTCTATTCCGAAGTCATTAGAAATGGCTAATTTCTTTTAATTATGTAATGCACATTATGCATACTTTAATGATAAAAGTTCTTTAAGATAGCTTGAAAAAAGGTTTATAACTAGAAATTTTAAGATTATTAATCTCGATAGTATCCCTTAAAATAATTAATCAGATGTTTAATTAATATATAAACTGATATCATTTTTGATTTGGATATAAAATTTTAAAATCACATATATTAATAAATCCTTGATTTATGTGATATTTTGTATAAATAAATCATTTTGAGCATTAAAAAAAATAGTAAAAAACAAACTATAAAAACAAATATACCGACATCAAAAATTATACAAAAAGACCATGTTTTCAATGTCACCACAATTCGGAAGTAACAATTTCTTCAATAATGGAAGAACCCATAACGTTAGCAATAATGAGATACCGAGACAATTCAAGAGAAGAAAGTATTCTCCTCGGGCAACTAATAAGTTGGATTACATAAATGATAAAATTCTGAATAGGAATAAGAATAAGAATAAGAATAAGAATAGAAAATTTGATTCTATTTACAGCAATAAAGTTACACTTAAAAAAGAATTAGTCTCTAGGACGGAAGATCAATATATAATTAAACTTAAGAAACGGATCTCTGCGAAAAAAGTTAAGGAGTATGTTAACAAACAAATTCAAAAATATAAAGAGAGCCATTACAGACCTACATATAATATTGAGACGGATATGATGGGTAATCAATATTACGTTGAAGAGCAACTTAACTCAAAAAATGTGAAAAAATTAGAGAGAGATGCTTTGAACAATTTAGATATGGTTAAAATTGGTAAAGAAATATCGAAAAGGGCTTTCAATGATTACATCATTGAAGAATCAAATAGAGAACATGAGATTGTGATACGTAGTAATAACGATATGATTGACGAAGAATATGCATTCGACGATGATATTAGTGGTGTTGAATTAGTTGGATTTGATCTTGAAGTTTCGTATGATCATAATGGGAATACTATATATGAAACTTCAATGGTATTATCTATTGAGTCAAAGAATTCAGTAGGTAAGCATAATAAAATGAAGAAGAAACACAAGAGGAGTCATAACCACCATAATCACCATAATCACCATAATCACCATAATCAAAAGTATGAAAAGAATGTAATTAAAACATTAACTAAATATGCACCAGTTTTAGAAGAACTTGAAGATGCAGAACTACGATCATACAATGATTCACTAAATGAAAAATCACAGCCATCATATTTAATTGAAGAAATACACTAATGAATAAACTAAAATTAGAATATTAATTATATATTATTTAGTAATTAATTATAATGTATAAAATATGACCATTCGTATAATGTAACAAACAAATTTCAATAAGGTTACCTAATAAGGTATATGCATATATTATAAACGATCTGGAATAAGCAAATCTTGTTATTATTTATTATCATGTATAATAAAAGAAGAGTATCAAAAACGTAGAACACTTAATTAATTAATTAATTATTGAAAAAAAAAATTATATAGGGTGGTTGAGTCTTTCTCTTTCTGTCGCTCTCTCTCTCTCCGTTGCTCTCTCTTTGCCCAAGGATTGTCATTAAAATCGGTAATCAGATGTTGTTGTTTCTTTTCTTTTCTCAAGTCTTTTCTCAAGTCTTTTCTCTGCATGTATGGATTCGTTTGCTATAAATTACAGGCCATTCTGTTGACCTCTTTTACCTTGCTTTCCTATTTTCCTATTTTTTTTTTTTTTTTTCTTTTTTCTTTTTTCTTTTTTCTTTTTTTTGCTGTTGATCATATTTCACTGTGTAATTCATTCGTGCATGTATATTAATGCAATGTGTGTGCGGCGTATATCCCTACGTCTTTTTATAATGTCCTAAATGAGAAAAAACAAAACAAAAAATATCACAAGACTCTCTCACTCAACTCGAGCATGTTCTTGGTACGTCAATTTATTTGTGGATTTTCCATTATTCAAATTATATTAAAATTAACTCAATGGCTGTATTTCTCTGTCAATCCCACACAACTTCCACAGAAAGAAAGAAAAAAAAAACAACTAAATAAATCTTACTTATATACTGATGTCCTGCTCTGCTCTGTACTACTGTAACCTTTAGACCTTAACAACAATGTTTTTTTGGAGTAACTAACTACTACTGTTAATCTTTTCATTCCACATACAAAGACAGTCACAGCTAAGCAGAAAGAGAGAGACACAGAGAGATAACGTATACAAAATACTTTATTTCTTGGAGTCGCAGTTGCTAAGAACTAACAGAACAAAATGAAAAAAAAAAATTATTTGTGGATGGTCTTCTTTTATTTTGCTATGTTTAAAAAATCTGATTACTATGTGCCTTGTAGAGAAAGTATCTCGTAATGTTAATTAATAAATTATAGTACATATGTTTTTTATTTACTATATGTATATTTTTAGCTTTTCACTGAAAAAAGTATCTCAATTTATTATTACATGCTTTTTTTTTTTTTTAAAAGTATAGTAATGTATATTTTTAACATTTATTTAAATATTACACATTATAACAAATAATTGTTATATATTCAAATGCTTAGAACAACTAGCTACAAATATCCTTGATTTCTTTCATAGTTTATTATAACTGGATTTTAGAACTATTTTTTATCATTCATTATAATATATAATATATATATATATCAATTCAATTCAATTCAATTGAGATTTTAAATTCCATTGCTTTATGCAGTTTTACTTTCTTATATATATATGTATTGTGCTGTGTCTTCGAATATATAAAAATCTTGCATCATTTTTATATTATTTCTTGGTCTGAATCATTTTATTTCATAACAATATTATTACAATAAAAAAAATCCATCAATACCAAACTTATATAATACTGGTTTTATTAGTCGTTCGTTCCACATCTTTGAATAAAACATCTTCATTAAATTTAAACATATTACTTCTAAAAAAAAATTTTTTAAGGAGTAAAAAAAATATATTTCGGTTATGGGTTTTTTAAGGAATTTAACAAACAAAGATGGTAATGGTTCAAAAAGTAATAGTAGTGTTGAAAGTGTTAATAGACAACATATAATAAATTCCGATTCTAAATCTAATACCATTACAAATACCTCATCTTCTGCAAATGAAAAATTAACTAATGAAAATTATGATATCACTTATAATCAACCAAAACCTTTTGCAAATGATGATATTCATACAAGTGATGAATCAATTTCTATCGACAATATAATATCAACTCCAAAAGGTCAGACTTATGAACTACAACAAGATTATCAAGGTTATTATTCAAATAAAACCAATATAAATTCAATACATACTCCTATTGCATACAATGATAATTACCAACAACCACCAATTTCAAATTCAAATTCTTATTCAAATTTGGTAATGTCACCCCCTTCATTCGATAGATATCCGATAGTGGCATCAAATATTTCACAATTACACAATTCTTTCATAAACCATGATACAAAAATAGCATCAGCAATCAATAATAATAATAATAGTAGTAAAAGTAACAACTTTAATCAACTTGATTCGAATAATAATTTAAAGACAAACTCGAGTTCTTCCTTTGGTGCACAACAATACAATTCAACTTCTTCCCTATCACAATTGTTACAATATAGCAATGACCTGTCACCTTTTGGCGGGTTCCCGACAACTGCATTTCCAATATATTTGGATGAAAAAGAAGATGATGATTTTTTTCATAATCCTGATCCAGAAGAAGAAGCTAGATTGGATAGGAAGAGAATATGGTCGGATGTTAAGAATATGAGCAGAAAGTCGTTTGGTGGTTGGGTAGGTATATTTTTACTGCTTGGTGCAGGTATATTCATTTTCATTGTTCTACCAGCATTAACTTTCTCAGGTGTCGTGCAACATCATGACCCATTAGGAAGAGCATCTTCGGCTTCAGGTCGTGTAAATTCCACAGAGTATCTATCTGATTATGATTATCCAACACTGGCAGCAATTAGAACTTCATTGATTGATCCAGATACCCCATCCTCAGCTTCAACAAGAACTGCAAGAGATGGTTCCAACTGGAAATTAGTATTTTCAGATGAATTTAATGCTGTAGGTAGAACATTTTATGAAGGTGATGATCAATTCTGGACCAGTCCGGATATTCATTACGATGCCACAAAAGATTTGGAATGGTATTCTCCTGATGCAGTAACAACTGCAAACGGTACATTGGCTTTGAGAATGGATGCTTACAGAAATCATAATTTATATTACAGATCAGGCATGGTCCAAAGTTGGAACAAACTTTGTTTCACTGAAGG
Source organism: Tetrapisispora nanseiensis (assembly GCA_030568035.1). Taxonomy (NCBI): domain Eukaryota; kingdom Fungi; phylum Ascomycota; class Saccharomycetes; order Saccharomycetales; family Saccharomycetaceae; genus Tetrapisispora; species Tetrapisispora nanseiensis. The sequence continues at coordinate 20,679 of JAJLTH010000132.1, forward strand.
TGTGTTGGAAATTTCAGCAAAATTACCAAATTATGGTGAAATCACTGGTTTATGGCCAGGTTTATGGACTATGGGTAATTTGGCTAGACCGGGCTTTTTGGCTTCTACTGAAGGTGTTTGGCCTTATAGTTATGACAGCTGTGATTCTGGTATTACACCAAATCAAAGTTCCAGTGATGGTATATCATATCTACCAGGCCAAAGATTAAATTCGTGTACATGCATTGGTGAAGATCATCCAAATCAAGGTGTTGGTAGAGGTGCTCCAGAAATTGATTTGTTAGAAGGTGAAGTTGATACTGTGTTAGGTGTTGGTGTGGCCTCTCAATCTTTGCAGGTTGCACCATATGATGTATGGTACATCCCAGACTATAATTTTGTAGAAATCCACAATTTTACCACGACAAGCATGAACAGCTATTGTGGTGGTCCATTTCAACAGGCTATTTCTGCAATTACAACATTAAACACAACATGGTATGAATTTGGCCCTGAGGCAGGATACTTTCAAAAATTTGCGATGGAATACTTAAATGATAAAAATTCTGGGTATATTAGATGGTTTGTTGGTGATACTCCAACAATGACTATTCACTCTTGGGCACTTCACCCTAATGGGAATATAGATTGGAGACCGATCAGCAAAGAACCTATGTCTATTATTATGAATTTGGGTATTTCTAACAATTGGGCTTATATTGATTGGCAAGCTATTTATTTTCCTGTCACGTTTAGAATAGACTACGTCAGATTGTATCAACCAAGCAATTCAGTCTCTGTTACATGTGACCCAGATGATTATCCGACGTATGACTATATACAGGATCATTTGAATGCTTACTCAAACTCTAACCTAACGAGTTGGGTTGGTGCAGGATATTCGTTCCCAAAAAACAGCTTAACAGGTAACTGTAAATCATAGACATGGATGAAACCTAGCTTGGACAAAATTTACATATATATCTCATATTATAGCACTTTTTCTGGGCATTTGTTGTATTGATCCCTTCAGCTATAAGTTTTTAAATATAGTTTTGATTATATTTTTTGTAATAAAATAGGCATTATTATTAATTTCGTTTAATGGCTGGACTGTTAGACAATATTATTAATAATGTATTAATAAATTCGAATAATTATTTAACATTTTGTTTCAAAGTATTTGTGTTTTACAATTGTTAAATTATGATTGAAGGGGTGACGAAGTTGTTCTAATAAGAGCATTAAGTGAGTTGTGATTATTTACGACGATAGAGAGAAATTAATTTAAACATCTCAATAATTTTATTACGGGTGTTTAACTCTTTGGTTTAATAGAACACAAGATGTAATATAAATATTATTTTATTGGAAAATATGTGTGTCGGAGATGATATATGTTGGACGTTTCTAGAAACTAGAAGATGTTAAGATTTTGATAAGTTACAAATCTAATTAATTACTACTAAAAATAGAGCATTATTTAAAGAACATTCTAAAAGCTCTTTGTCAAAAATATCATACTTGGAAAACGATCGTTTTTCAAGATGGCAGACATTTTTCCAAAAGGTATAAAAAGTAAGCCTTTTCACCCAATTATCAACACAAATAATTTATAGATTTTATAAACAAATATATGCTATATAAATTCACATAAAGAGGGACAAGGAATTATACCGTAATACTATAACCTCTAACATGAATAATAAATTAAACATCAACTCTAATACCACTGCTAATAATGCAGAACTATCTTCTACCATCGTCTCCGAAAACCAATAATATAGACTCGATGTTTCGTTGTTAAGTTGTGAATATCCTGTTTCATATTCTAGTGGTACAGACAATAGTAGCCTTTGAACTGTCACAATCCTATTGTAAACCAAACTTAGAATCTCAAAATGTTCTGCAACACATTCTGAGGCACATTCTGAAACACATTTTGAGGTACATTCTGAAACATATCCTGAAACATATTCTGAAACATATTATGAATTAAACATGTGAAAATGACAAGTTTACAATCAATGAATCTTGAAATATTGAAGTATAAATACTGAGCATATTTCAAG